>ML777628.1:974223-1006220 GCA_009831015.1 Picea engelmannii | reverse complement strand
TTGTAGATTATATCTAAGAATATATGTGATGGATACACTCATTCAAAAATTACCATAGCAAGATCCTAAAAGTACATTTTATCATAGTTCCAAAAACCTTAAGAGAAAAAACCCTAAAATCCAAAAACCCTAACCCTAGGAGCTAAGGTGGTGAAAGGAATGTAGGCCCTCAAAGATCCTAGTTAGTATGTCAACTTCTCGAGGTGATAACTTTCACTTATGGAATCCATTTTGGGATTTTTGGGGGCCATTACAAATGTTATTCATAGCTCTACATGTTTTGTACGTTTAGCCATAAAAATAGTTGAAAGCACATGGGAGTAGTCCATAAATGCGTTGAAAATTCATACTCTACAAAATTATTTAGATTCTACAAAATTATTGTAAATATAACAAGGTTTGGGAGTATTTTTGAGATACTGTCATACTCAAATGGCCACCTCGTTCGAATTCATTAATTATTTCATGAATGCATGATTTATATCTAAATTACATATATTTAATACGAAAACCATACACTTAGGTAAATATCACATGGGTTGTCTCCCAATTACATGACCTTATGCTCTAAACCATGTAACCAAACCTTTAAATCATGGTCCATAATTCAAATATAATTAAGTAGGCCCAAAACCACATAATTTAATCATTTTAATTAATAGTAATGGTTTGGAGTTTGTATTAAAAAAATTGTAGCTACACTGTACAACACATAGTTACAAAAAATATATTTTTAACAAGTCATAGCTTGAAGTTCTCTCATAAGTATAGACCATCCAAAACAATAATGTGAAGGAGGGTCTATTTCCTTTGACTAAAACACATTTTCTTCATAAAACTACATAATAACAAAACATTCGACAAAAAATACAAAATCACTTAATGGAATTCCAAGAATTTCCACTATCTAGCAAACCAACACTAGTAACCCAAGGCTTTATTCTATTATGTTTCTCTTTCTTTCTAATTTTGATTGATCCAAAATGGATTGGTATATATTTTTAATCTATTTTGGTAATTTCTAAGTGGATAAATTGGAGCTATTAATTGATAAGGTCCATTTTATGGGTGGGTCCTATTTTAGTGATCTTGGATCATAAAAATTTTAAAGTTCATTTGGGGAATTAAATGGATTTTTTTTATATTAAAACTTTGCAAAAAAAATCTATATGAGGAAGTTATTCCTCCTACAAGTGATGTTTTTTTACCACTGTGGTACTGAGTGGATGCCATGTTGGATCCTATTAGTCATACTTGCAGAGATGGTCAAGTGAAGAATTTCAAGAAGATTCTAGAGTTTGTAAAACCATAACCCTACTCAAGAATTGAGGAAGAAGATTCTAGAGTTTGTAGAACCATAACCCTACTCAAGAATTGAGGAATTCAAAAAAACATAACCTGAGCCTAAAAAACTATGAATACATGTTAAATATTAATTTTCTAACATAAGGAAGGGGTTCCATTCTTGGTATTGATTTGTTGTTCGGTAATTGAGGGGAGAAAAGGAGGGGAATACAATAAGTAAAAAAAGGGAAGTAGAAGACCCTATAGAAACCATACATTCTATAGTGTCTATGGAAACTCCATATTGAGTTCATATTTCCTTATATTTTCATTTCATATCTAAGAAAAGAAGAAAGGAATAGTTATCACCTTTTAGTTGGGTTTTCTCATATTCAATTTCCTAGGGTACATCTTGTGTTCATTGCGTGGATGGTGTGGTATTTGTTGTTTTATCTTCGTTTATTTCATTCTCAATTTATTTCAGTATTTTGAGTGTTAATCTTGTAATATTAAATGTTTAACTTAAGAAGATACTACATAACAAAGTTTTGTGCATAAACTTATAAGATGCACTGTGACAAATTCTTCCAATGGAATATCCACAAAAATTTACATATCACTAACTGGATTTCCTTCCCCAAGTAAGCAAGACTGAGCTAAAGGATGGCGTTTCATGTTTCTTAGTGCCCCTACATAGGAGTTTGTAGTGAGGGGGATATTGAGGGGGGGAGAGATGAAAACATTTCACCCTTAAAATCTTGGAGTTCTCTCTCCTTTTCTGAGGTGGCTTTGTTTATCTCCTTCCTCAAGTATTATTTTAGGATTTCCCATTTCTCATGGATTTAGTCCAAAATTCATGTCATTTTTTATGGTAGGGATGGCATCTCTTCAAGGGGATAATGTGAAGCTACTTCTTTTCTAGGGAATTCTTCTTCCATCTTTCTTTCCAACATTGCAAACTAATTTTGACTGGTGTTGAATTTCTAGGTTGAGGGGTTAAAACTTGTTTTCTCTTTCTACTCTTGGGGTAAATTTTAATTTTTTTTTTTATTTCTCTAAGGTAGGGGTGATATACTAGTGAGAAGTGCCCATATGCATGGAATCCATTTCATTTGAAGTGAATTTGTTCATATTCCAAGGGTTGGAATTGGATTTTGATTTCATTAGTGAGTGTTTCTTCAATATTTACCTCCATAAAAAGGTGAGCATAGCTAAACAACCCTTGTTTTTCAACAATGTGTACCATATTCCAAATATATATCCCTATGGACCTGAGGTTTTTTTTTCCCCAGAGGTTGAGAGGGGGATGTAGGAGTATTACCCATATGAGGACTAAGGACGGGGTCTCCTCTTCCATATTAAAGTCCAAAGACCACCTGTTGAGGTATATTCCCATTGATCCCCTTAACCAAGGTTCACTATAAAAGATTGAATCTCAACCCTCTTTGAACTAAAAGTGGAATCCAAAAAATCCTTTTGACATAAATATAATGAATTCCTCCCTTTAGGTTGTGTACCCAATGTGATTGTACACACATATACAAACATTTTAGAATTGGTCAAGCTCCCATAAAATTTTCTATCAAGACATGGTGTACATAAAGAAGTGCATCCTCTTTTGATTCCAAAGGTGATAGGTTCAAATTGGGATGTTTTGTATTTTCTTGACAATCTGGGAAAAGCTATTGATAAATCTAGGTCTTTTAAGGTTTTGGTTGCTATTTAATTGAAGGTGGCATAAAGTTTTAGGTCCTTGTCATGATCTATGGGTTTTCCTTCCAATTCCTCCTTGGGAAAATTCACATGTGGGATAAATTATGTGAAAGTGTTGTCCAATGAGAAAGTCACGAGAATGAGAATGAAAAGGTACATGCATAAATGGCATGGTTATGTTGTTCAATTGATATGAATTCATAAACATATTTATTACCAAGGATAGTAAATTGAATAGGCTCAAGGGTTTGCATTTGTCTATTGTAAGTATATAGATGAGTATTAGAGGGTTGTTGAATGGATGGATGGAAAGAATGTTGATGTAAAATATATCACAACCCAAATGTTGAAAGAATCCACAGAGGAAGGATTACTACATCAAATCTGAAGCCAAATTTCGGCACATCAAGGAGTTGAAGTCCTCCTCCTCGATGTAGAAAATTTATTAATGATTAATATTGGGAGTGGTATGAATGGTTTTGCATGTGACATGCATGAGTGGATTAATATTTAGACAAGGATAAACATAACCATCGTCGAAGTCCTAGTAATAATTAGGGAAACATTTATTTAAATTTCACTATTTTGGTAATTTTTTTATCAGTAAACTGTTGTGGATATTCCAATGTAACAGTTCATCATGACATATCTTATAATATTCTAAAATATTAGACTTATGCAATTTATTTTCTTAGATCCCAAATTTATTATCTCTAGATTATGGCTTGGATTTAAGAAGTAACTTAAATATAAAAATGAAATAAAAGGAACAAATACACACCATCCACACAAATGAACACAAGATTTGACACAAGAAACCCAATATAGGAGAAAACCCAGAGAAGGTGAGGCTTATTCTCTTCTCTCTTTGCATCAGTTATAAAATGCACATACAAAAGAATGGAAACTCAATATGGAGTTACCATTTGGCACTTTGGCCTGAATGACTACAATAGTATCCTCCTCCTCCTCCATTACACTAAAAAAATACCACTCTCATATTTTTTTCTCAACTATGAAACAAGATACAATGCAAAAGAATGGAACCCCTTCTCCTCATGACGACCCAATATTTAAAATATCTCAATATCCATATAGGGGTAAGGTTTTGACTTCTTCAACCCTTAACTTTGATAAGGTTTCAGACCTTCTAGAATCTTCTTGAAAGTCCACACATGGCTAGCCCCATATGCATGAGCAATAGAGGATGGCATTCTTAGGGACCTAACCTCCCCAATCCCTCAAGTATGTAGAATAATATGTTTTCTATGTAATAAAGGTCAGCATTAGTAACTAAGGCCTATATAATAATGTGAACAACTCAAATGTAAAAAGACTTAATAGAAGATTTCGCTTCTAGAAATATCTTTACCTTGAATGTTTATTGGAATATAGAATTAGTATAAATAAAAGTAGAAGGAATGGAAAATTCTTTTTTTGAGAATTATTGTAATAGATTTTTTCTCTGCTGGAGGTTTCCCCCTTGAAGAGGCAAGTGAACTTGTCTTTCTATCAATAAAGATATCATTTTTTATGTTGTGGTTCTCTATATTTTGTTGTTCCACTAGTAATTGTTGTAGTATTTATATTTATGCTTATCATAATACATTTGGTATCTAACAAGTGGTATTGGAGCACGTTCCTCTATAGAAATTCTGAGATTTTTTTTCCAGGGTAGAGATGTGTACTGCCAACATCTTTAAAGTATAGAGATATGTTGTCCAGTGGGTAAAAATGCAGTTGGGGAAGACCACATGCAAGAAATATAGACGGTTTCACGAGGTTACACGAAACAAAAGTTTCACCTTATTGGAAACCACTGTAACCCATATTGGTACCCCTTCGAGTAGTATCACACCAGAAAAAATATGTACATGACCATCACTCCCAAATATCTTCAGGTATATCAAGAGTCCCTAGGTATCCTAAAACCAACTCTAGATCAAATGATTGGCCACCTGACTACTATAGTGACACTGAGAAAAACACTAGGAATATACTCTCTACTACCTAGATAATCGGGTAGTACGGATAAGGTTATGGTCAAGCCTCCACATTTGGTTCCACGAGATATTGGGTTGAGTACTATTGCTCGATCCTGTACGTATATCATAGAGCTATAGCACAAGGAAAACCCTTTCCTGTAGGAACCCTGAATCCCCTAACCCTTGAGAAAGGAACAAAAAAAAAATGGAACAAAAGATATATATTTTTGTATAACCCTACCTATGGCATTCTCATTGTGAAATTCTTACACAATTTTTCCTAGTTAACAATTTGGGAAATTTGTCACTACAACTGTATTCTCCAGGCTGGAGTATAACTCTATAGGAGTAAAAATAAAGAGTACAATGATCCCATTGGGACCCTTATTTGGTACATATCCCATTGTATTCCTCTCTGCACCCTGATCATCATGGTACCTACCATTTTTAAGCCCATTTTTCTATGGATCGACCCTTTTCCCGACACCCTTATTTGAGACCTATCCCATTGCATTCCCCTTTTCTCCCTGATTGTTGTGGTAAATATCAATTGTAAGCCATTTTTTTCTATGGTCCCACCCACCCTTCCCGAACCTCTTATTTTCCACCTATCCCATTCTATTCCTCTGTTTACCCCATTCATCGTGATACCCCTCACTTGTAACTTTTTTTTTCTATGCAAAGATTTTTTTCCATTTTTTCCTCTGCAAAAATGGAAAACACCCACAACCAAGAACTAAATGCCTTGATTTTTGACAACATCCAAAACAAGGAGGACATCAATACCCTCAATTTCAAAATTAGCAAGGTCAATTCATCCATTTAGACTCTCCAGGACTAATGTGCCACCCACAAATACATCAAACAAATTAAAGGCACACTCAACCAATTGATAAGTCACTCCCTGAAACCTAACTCTTTTGAACAACCTTCCTATCATAAAGACATTGAATATTCCCAATTCCAAGGTCCTCATTCCAATCCCCTTCATCACAACCTATGCCTTCCCTGAATTGCGGTCAACAAATTTGATGGCTCAAATCCCATGGGATGGTTCATTCAAATGGAATATATTTCTTGTTGCATGGAATTACTAGTGAGTTGGAAAAAAAATGTTATTGTATCCTCTATTTGGATCTAGAATGTTGGAAATGGTTGCAATGGTGTAGAAATGCATGCCAAGGGTATGTTGCTTGGAAACAGTTTGTTGTAGAGCTTTATGAACTCTTTGACACCAACACCCACCATTTAGGTTATTTTACCAAGTTGAAATAGTATGGCACAGTGGAATACTTTATCATCGCCTTTGAGCACTTGACTTTCTGAATGGAGGGTATGTCATATGCCTTCTTCTAGGAATGTTTTATTAGTGTTCTAAAGGATGAAATAGGTCCCCATGTCCTAATAGATCTCCCTCAGACTTGGTTGGAAGCTACTAAATGAGCCAAGGGAGCACAACATATTGTCTCCTCACAAACTAGTAAAACCCCCATTTCTTCCTTTCCCTAAACCCACCAATCCCACCCCTCCTGCCACTCCCCTCAAGATCTAGAAATTAACCTAAGTAGAAATGGTTGAACACCAACTCAAGGTTATTTTATATAATTTTGACAACAAATGTTTTCTAGGATACAAGTGTAAGGAACATAATATTTTTCCAATCATGTCTGAGGATGTGTCTAAAAAGGAGGAAGATGTTTCCCTTGTGGAATAGTTACCCCAACCAACTAATCTTACTCTTCCCTCTGATCCACTAGAAGTTGAACCGATGATTTACCTTAATTCCCACATTGGATTATATGATTCCCAGACCCTCAAGTTAATTAGTTACATTAAGCAACGGAAAGTCATCATCCTCGTTGACAGTGGCAACACCCATAATTTTATTCATCACCGCATTTCCCAAGAAATCAATTTCTATATCCATGCAGTCAATAATTTTCAAATCGGAATTTCCAATTGTAGTTCCATTAAATGTGGGGGGACATTATGAAAATGTGCACCTCCAAATTGTTTAGTGCCACCTGAAATATCATATGTTTTCTATTGACTTGGGTGGTTGTGAGAATGCGCTCGGTGTGGAATGGTTATGCACTCTCATCCCCATTATCGTGGATTTTAAGGAATTAACCATGAAATTTCAACATGAGGTATAGAAATTTAAGTTCCAAGTAATGACAACAATCTCCCCTGAGATAATCAATTCCCATCGAATGGAAAAGCTCCTAAAAAAAGGTCATTTTGGAATTGTTTCCCAACTCCATTCCATTCAACCAATTAAGACACTCTCTATGCATTATCATCCCCATTCTCGTGTATTTTAAGGAATTAACCATGAAATTTAAACATGAGGTATAGCAATATAAGTTCCAAGGAATCACAACAATCTCCCCTGAGACCATCAATTTCCATCGAATGGAAAAGCTCCTAAAAAAAGGTCATTCTGGAATTATTTTCCAACTCCATTCCATTCAACCAATTGAGACACCCTCTATGCATATAGACCTAAAAGCTATACTCTCCTGACAGCAAGTTGTTTATACCACTCCCTATGGACTTCCCCCTTCCTATGGAATCCATGATCATGACATTCTTCTAGTACTAGGCATTCTTCCTCCCAATGTTCACCTTTATTGTCATCGCCTTTCCCAAAAGAATGAAATTGAGAAAATTGTTCAAGAATTTCTTGAAGCATGTGTTATCCATCCTAGTACCAACCCCTATTCTTCTGTTATGGTCATGGTACTCAAGAAAGAATTCACTTGGCATATGTGTCTCGATTTTTGTTCCCTCATCAAACTCACAATCAAAGACAAATTTCCCATTCCTATCATCGATGACCTATTAGATGAATTGTGTGGTGCTTAGTACTTTACCAAACTTGATCCCTATTCTGGATACCACTAGATGCATATGAAAGAGGAAGACATTCCCAAGATTGCATTTAGAACTCATGAGGATCACTATGAGTTCTTGGTCATGCCCTTTGGCCTATGTAATTCCCCCTCCACTTTTCAAAGTCTCATGAATAATGTATTGCATCCTTTCCTCCATCATTTTATTTTAGTTTTCTTTGATGATATTATCATCTATAGTAAAACTTGGTAAGCCCATGTTGCCCATGTGGATCAAGTTCTACATCTACTCTCTCAGCACAAAATTTTCCTCAAATAGTATAGATGTTCCTTTGGAGCCTCAGAAGTGGAGTACCTGGGTCATATTGTCAGAAAGGATGGCATAAGGGTGTATCCTAAGAAAATTGAAGCTATACAGGACTAGCCTCACCGTAAAAATATTAACATTTTTCATGGTTTTCTGGGTTTAATGGGATATTACCGCAAGTTTGTTTAGAATTATGGAAAAATTAAAGCACCTCTCACTATTCTCCTTAAAAAGAATGCTTTTACTTGGACTCTAGAAGTGGATTAATCCTTCCACGCATTGAAAGAGGTTATGTGCATGATTCTTGTCCTAGAACTACCTGACTTCACCAAGACTTATGTCCTAGAATGTGATGCTTCAGGGAAATTAATTGGGGCAGTCCTCATGCAAGATGGTTGATCTTTGGGTTTCACTAGAAAACAAATTTCAGAGAGACATTTGGGACAATCAACCTATGAAAAGGAAATGTTGGCTATTATTCATGCGATGGATCTCTGGCATACTTATTTATTGGAACAACGATTCCAAATTAAAATTGATCATCGAAGCCTCAAGTATTTTTTGGAATAGAGAATTTCATCCCTGAAGCAACAAAAATGGGTGACAAAGCTATTTGGATATAATTATGATATCATTTACAAGAAGGAAAAATAAAATATGGTTTTTGATGCTCTTTCCAAGAAGTATAAAGAAGAAGGGTCCATATTTTCCCTCTCCTTTGTTGTACTATATTGGCTTCAAGATGTTCGATAGAAATGGCTGCAACCCCAAACTTTCTTTCCTAATCCAACAATTGCAACAAATTTTTCAAGGTTCTCTTGGAAGAATGAATAGCTTCGATACAAAGGGAGTTTTTATTTAAGAAAACAGTTACAACTGAAATCCACAGTGCTTTCTGAGCTTCATGCTTCACCCATAACTAGGCATTCAGGATTTACTAAAACATATGAACGGATCAACATTCCTTTTTCTTGGTAGGTATGAAACAAGATATCCAAACCATTGTGGCTAAATGTGATAATTGACAATGCAATAAAGGAGAAACTGTCAAGGCTCCAAGAAGACTCCAACCGCTCCCAACCCCACCTACTATTTGGATAGACATTTCTATGGAATTCATTGTTGTATTGCCTAAATAAGACAATAAGACCATCATCATGGTGGTACTATATCATCTATCCAAATATGCTCATTTATGTGCTCTTCAACACCCATTCACCACAACAACAATGGATCAAATATTTGTGGATAATATCTTCAAACTCCATGGCATGCATCATTCTATTATCTCCACCCATGATCTAACTTTCACCAATAATTTTAGGCAAGAATTGTTTTGGTTCCAAGAAACCCAATTGCATCTCAACACCACCTATCATCCATAGACTAATGGACAAAATGAAGTTGTCAACAAGTTTTTGGAAACATATTTGCAGTGTTTTTCATCTGACCGAAAAACTCAGTGGGCTCAATGGTTACCCCTCACTGAATTCTGATACAACACATATTACCATACTTCCACTCGCATGACCCCCTTTGAAGCGATCTATGGGAAAAATCCACCATTGGTTCTCTCATACATGCCTGGTGTCTCTAAGGTTAAAGAGGTTGAAAACACTCTTACATTTCGCATGTACATTCTTTGTACCCTCAAAGAAAATTTGGTCATGGATTAGAATCGCATGAAGCAACAAGCAGATTAGGGACATTCAGAACACCAATTTTTTGAAGGGGTCTAGACGTTTCTTCATCTACAACCTTATAAACAAAATTCACTCAAATTTTAACACTATTAGAAACACACCCCCAAATTTTATGGTCCTTATAAAATTCTCAAGTGAGTGGAGCCCTTGGCTTACCAATTGGCTCTTCCCAATCACTCTAAGATCAATCTTGTCTTTCGTGTCTCGTTCTTAAAGAAAGTGATTGGAACTAAGTGCCAGAATCAAACCAATCTCCCTGATTTGGATGAAGAAGGATCCATTTGGTTGCATCCATAAGCCATCTTGGACCAGTGAGAGCATCACCTCTGTTAGCACACCATCAAGGAAGTCTTATTTCAGTGGAAGGATGCACCACCAGAAGATGCCACTTGGGAACCAACTACCATTCTACACCAATTTCCCCATTTCAAGCCTCGAGGACAAGGTTTTTTTTCAAGGGGGAGGGAATGTTAGGGACCTAACCTCCCTAACCCCTCATGTAGGTATAATAATATTTTTTCTATGTAATAAGGGTCAACACTAGAAAATAAGGCCTATATAATAATGTGAACAAGTCAAATGTAAGAAGAATTAATAGAAGCTTTCGCTTCTAGAAATATATTCCTCTAGAATGTTCTTTAGAATATAGAATTAGTATAAATAGAAGTAGAAGGTACGAGACAATATTGTCTTGAGAATTATTGTAATACATATTTTCTCTGTTGGAGGTTTCCCCCTCGAAGAGGAAAGTGAACTTGGCTTCCTATCAATAAAGATATCATTTTTGGTGTTGTGGTTCTCTATATTTTGTTGTTTCACTGGTATTTGCTGCAATATTTCTATTTCTCCTTATTATAATACATTTGGTATCTAATAGACGTAGCATCCTCTTGTACCCTAGTGGTCAACATGATAGGTAAAATTGCAGGAGACATAATGTTTGCATATGAAATCTAATCTATGCGATTTTTGTTCCATTGGAAAGATATCTAAGTATATATCAACACCAAGGTGTCCTAGCTAAATCTAGGAAACTTTTGAGCCCAAAAAATGTCATTTAATGCCTCAAAATGGCTCTCAAAGGTTTTGAACCCCAATTTTCCAAACTAGGATCTTCTGTTAAAATGACCCTGCAATTTTATTCCTCCAAATGTTTCCACTTTGAAAGCATTGAGATAATGAAAAATAATATAATGATCCAATTCGGATCATACCTCCCAATTTAGGAAGGCTTTTGGTCCCCAAAATATTTATTGAATGAGGTGAGGAAAATTTTCCTCCACCTTCTCTTTGGAGTACCATTTTTCTTTGCCTAGAATGTTTCCTTTCAAACCAATCTACTAAAGGTCATGTTGCCCCTATCTTGTAGTTCTATAATTATTCTGCAAAATTATGTCTTCTACCAACTCTAACTGAGAATATGGTGACAAGTCCTGTATGGTTGGTAGGACCTACTCCTCCTCCTAATACAACATGGAAGGCTCATAGAAATTTAGATTCTCCACATTCACTACTAAGTTAATTCACATGTATGGGGATATATTGAGTATGTAGTCACTATATCCCACCTTCTCTAATATATCAAAAGGGCCATACTATAGAGCCTTGATCTTCTTACCAGGAACTTGTAGTCTTTCCTTGTTCAATTGTAATCAAACCCTACATCTCACGTTGAATGACTTCTCGGTTCTGTGTTGATCATGTCTATCCTTATACGTTTCCTATGACTTCTTCAATGTCTCATGCACTTGCAATTTGATACGTCTAATCTTCTTAACAATTTTTTATTCTCTCAATTCATTTCCTGTGAGTTCCTCCGTCACTCATCCTTGTTGTTCATATACAACATCCAAGGGTGAAGGTGGAAAATATCCAAAGCAACTTCCAAAAGGTGACTTAGTAGTAGAAGTGTGGATTGCTCTATTATAAGAGTGGTGTATAAAGATCAAATTTCCATCCCATGTCTTTAGATGATTTTGATTGTAACCTCTCAAAAGTTGCACCAAAGTCATGTTGACTACTTTTATATTCCCATCAATTTGTGGATGGAAGATTGTATATCTCTTCAACTTAGTGTCCATCTTCTGCCACAATTTAGTCCAAAATGCAATGAAAAATCTAGTATCCCTTTCTAAGATGATGCTCCCTGGTTTCCCAAAAAGCACCCAGACCTATTCATAGAAATTGTTTGTTGCTTCTTGTCCTTCGATGGTCTTTTTACAAGGCATGAAAATCAATATCTTGTTGAACTATCAGATATCACAAATAGATAGCCATGTCCCTTCTTGGTTGTTGGTAAACCTCCCAAAAAATATATGGAAATTGTTTTCCAAGGTAGAGTGGGTATAGGTAAGGGATGGTATAGACCTTGCTTCCCATTACTGGGCTTCCAAGTACAATAAATTATGCATCCTCTAATATAGAATGCTACATATCCTTACATTCTGGGCTGGTACACATACCTCTATAAGTCAATAACTATCTTCCCAACACCAAAATGTCATGCAACCTTGGAGGAGTGAGCCTCTATGATAACATGCAATATTTCACCTTTAAGAGAATATAATTTGTCTAGATTATAGAGTAACCATTTATGGAGATATTAGTTAGCCTTACCATCACCTTATTCTATACAAATTTGTCTTGGTAGCTTCCAAAACACCTCCTTGAAGTCCTCATCTTTTGTCTGTGCCTCTATGTATGCATCACAAGTAAAAGTCTCCATGTGCATCAAATTTCCTAAAGTTGTAATCTTGGATCTGGGTGGCCTTGAAAGCATGTCCTCCAACTAGTTTGTGTTTCCCTTATTTCACCTGATGACTAGATGAAATTGTTTTAAAAATTCCATCCACTTATAATTTTTGGCTTGTTTTAGCTTACTCTAGGCTTGGAAATACTATAGTAGTTCACAATTTGTGTGGTTGATGGTCTCTGTTTCAAGATAAATCCGTGAGTGTGGACACAAACCGATCTCCCTAGATCCACCTGGATCTAGAACAAAATAGGACAGAATAATACACTTTCCCTAGATCTAACCTATTGAACGAACTAAGAGGTAAGGATTATGGACATACCTTATGAACGCTCTCCTTAGGTCTCTATTGTTCCTAGTTTCGCTTCAATGCTCTTTTCCCATTTAGATCACAACAATACAAACCAATCGAAGTGAAGGCAGATCAATATATTCAATAGCTAATCTATACATATGATCAAGGAGTTATGTAATAAACTGACATCATCTTTATGGGAAAGGGACATATTACTGTATTGAATTAATTGAAAGTGAAACTTACAACCTGAGCCTTGATGTCATAGGTATCCTTTCGATGGCTCCTAGCTCTGACACACACACTTGCTCATGCATGAAGAAAATCAACCACTTTTGATGACCTTGCTGTTGTCTCTAGCTGTTGTAGCAGCAATCCTCCATATAGTCTTGCACTAATTCTCCAATCAATCTCTTGCTAGTCTACTTCTTGATTCTTAACCTTTTCCATGAGCAATCTCCTCAATATATAGGAGAAGATAGATTCATTACTTGGATAGGAAATGATCCCAAGATATCAGGAAAACTAGTACTTAGATAACCATTCGCTAGCCAACTCATTCTTCTCGAAGATTCCCTTCTAGAAGGCTCGAGAACTTCATATTTTTCCTCTTTAATAAGATGTTCGCACCATAGTAGTTATGTATAGTGCGAACCCCTCGCACTCCAGCTTAATGCAGCCTGTGAGAATCAGGCATTCTCCCAGACAAGTATATAGGTAGCCTGTGAACTTCTTTAAAAACATGATTTCTGGAAGCAGACAAGTGTAACTTTTCTCAGGAAAGTGTTCTTAGTGAAGAGCTTGATTTTCCATCATCATAACATCATCATACTATCATCATGATGACCAAAATTTTGGATAAAAGAATGCCCCCCAAAGTCTGAGAGTGGAATCAGTGACAGTCGATAGACTTTGTAAGCTGCATGTGTGTGTCAAGAACCAAAAGCACATCTAATCAGAGACCTGCGAACATCCAAACATCAATAGAATATCATGTATACCCATTCTGAGGTAGGCATTCCCATACTCAGATCATAGAGTGATGACATCATAAACAAAGGCCATGGCCACCAATCATACACTGTGGATCCATGCCGTCACCATATAGCACAGCCACCTGAATACACTGTGGAACTGTGCGACAAATTCTCAATCAAGATGACATAGCCATGAAACATACACAGTGGATCTATGTGTCACAAAATATACATATACTCCATCGCAACCTGGATTACTAGGATAATGTCCAGGGTCTTCAATCTCATCACCCAAAGTACGAATCTAACCATATGATTACATGTGTCAAAGTCGAACATGGTAGAAACCACTTGATTACCGATCATTGATGTAACCATTAACAAGTGTGAGGGAAATCACCAATGATGTCAATGACTCCCAAGGTACTATAGTACAATCCATCAACTATGAATAAATGAGTTGAGGTCGAACAACCGATGGAATCTTTCGATCAAGGGCCAATGATGTACACCCATTGTCGAAAGAGAGGAAACTTGCCATTGAGGCATGCAAGCTCCAAGGTACTGAATAAATTCTAAGCCTTGATTCCGGATAATGTGCTGAAGTCGACAGAACAAGACTCGTCACAGGAGGGCCTTGATGTATCCCCCATCAATGACACAAAATGAGTAACAAAGTTTGAAAGTGAAACAAAGCATGTGACAATTGGACTTTGGACATAGGGAAGGCCGACACAGAATGAAAGGATAACTGCAGATGGCCGACTCAATAGAGGTTTCAGACGAACTGCTCTTGAACATATGAACGACACGACCAATGATTTGGCAACATTGACTCGAATATGACACATGGAAATACCTTGTTGTTAAATCGAATGAGAGACAAATGGATTTCCCAAACCAACTTCAAATGATGAATAGGGGGTGTCATGTTCAAGAGCGACACTTACTGCCAATCAATTCAATGATGAAACATATCCCTTTCCAAAATTTTCCCCCACCATTTCTGGCAAGTACCTCTTTATTTTTACGCAAGCTTGAAGAGGATCACATATGCTTGTTGATATAAGCTCATCCTTTGGATGAGTCCCTCTGAGTATTTTTAACGAACCCTAGGAAGGAGTGGTTCGGTCCCATTACGAGTCTGTCAATGTTTGTTTAACGAGTCCAGAGATAGTAAATTCGAAGGTTTTTCAAGATTATAGAGTTTGGAAAAACACTTAAAAGAGAACTCTCTCAGTTCCTTTTTCGTACAATAGTCCAACGAGACCAAAAAATGGTTAAACTATTGCTCGAAGGACGCATACTTCAAATACTTTAATGAGCGTGAAAATAGCAAGATCGCTCAGCAATCTTTTCATGTTTAGAGAGTCTGAAAAGAGCTTAAAGATAACTCTAGGGGGTTTCCTTTTTCGTGTAACCACAGTGAGCCCGAAAAAGTGATAAAATGACGCTCAGTCACGTTCTTATGTTTTTCACAAGCGCAAGAACGGACAAAAGGCGCTCGAGGTTTTATGTCAAAACCATAACAAAACATCAAAATCACACCACACCAGGTAAAAATTCTTGTTCATAATCATCCATGTTTTGCACCTGCCAATCATTTCACTCACTTACACATTAGTGATTAGGGTTAAATAATGAATAAAAATAAAAAACCCACATTTGATATAATAAAAAGTAATTAAAATGAGTGAATAACCAAAAATTACCATTTCATTTCACACTTTTACCATTTGAGTCCAAAAACCCTCATTTTACCCTCCACCTTCGGCGTCAATTTCCAGGAGCTACGGGTGACCATTCGGCGAGCCTTCAACAACATTTTGGTGAGTTCTCAATCCCTTATCTTTTCATGGTTCAAAATTATATTTTCATTGGTTAAAAATCAAGTTTTAAGTCAATTTTTTGAACCCTATGCGCGTGGAAGCATTCTCGCAGGTGGCCCATACGGGACCTACGAGAATGACCCATTCTCGCAGGTGGGCCTTAAGGCGCCTGCGAGAACTTCGCACTGCGCATAGTAGGCCACCTATGAACAACGCAGAATCCAAAAATTTGTTGAACGTTTAGCCAACATAATTTTTTTATCTTATTAATAAGATCATTAACCATGTTTATATGTTGCTTATATAGGTTACTAGCCACAATCATGCTGTTAGAGTGGCAGGAACAAGAGCATGAGGAGGACAATGCCAATTCCGAAAACCATCCTCCCACCATAGCTGCACTAAGAGACTGCGGTCTCTTAAAGTATTTCCATATCTCGCGCATGAGAGCCCAAGTGCGATTATTGGAATACCTAGTCTGAATGTGGGATCCAGACCAACAAGTCTTCATCGTGGGAGCTCATACCTTGACTATAGACATGGAGGACATCTATTTCTTGACTGGATTATCTAGGCGTGGGTCCTATGTCAGTTTGACCGGCAGCAGAGCAGGGGGTTTAAAAATGAGTGAGTATTGCAACCAGTACTGCATGCCTGAGGTTGAACGACAGAAAGGGAAAGTGGCAATTTGGGGAGTGACTGATTTGACTCTCCGCACCATTCTCTTTACCATTTCTCGGATGGTGGGAAGTGTTTCTCCACATATGGCTCTGCAAAGCTATTTCCAGTACACCATCGAGTGTACTGAGCCCCGGGTATTTAACTGGGCTGATGCAGTATTACACAATGTCAAGAAACAGTTGACTAAGTGCAGGCGTGGAAATATAAAACAATTTGGTTATGGGTCATTGTTAGTGTCCTTCTTCCTGGAGAGAGTCCCTGTGTTTCGTCTACAGGCCGAGTGGAATCTTCCTGGCCCTAGAGATCCAAGGATGTTACGGTGGTGTCGGCTCATGGCCCGACATGTGGCAGGTCCTATTGTCAAATATGACAATGTTTTCTTTGACTGGTTGTAGAACCAGATGCTGATGGTGGACGACTACGCATATGCCGGGATGGATTTTCGAGGAGATCCAGATTTAGCCCTACCTGAGGATGCACAGTGGGGAGACCTTGGTAAGTACACAAATTTTTGAGTTTTTAAATGTTTTTGGATTTTTACTCATATTTAAATGTTTTTGTTTTATCGATTTACCCGAAGACTAACACCAAATACTTGTTGATAACATAGACGTTGAACCATACAGACCTGCTGGCAGTTCTCCTATACAGCGACGAGGAGAGGCAACAGTAGCAGTTCCATAATACGCTGAGGATTATCTGACAGTGGAGCATAATTTAGAGGGTCTGATGGCAGATGTTCCAGATATGACTCTGGAAGAGATTCCCCGACGCAATCAGCGTCACACTGTGGGGGTTTCTGCATCTATGGGTCGACTGCTTCACAGAGTTGCTAGGACATTAGTGTGCTATCTTGAACATCATCCTTGATGTCATTATGTAGAAGCTATGGGCTTCAATTTTAATATTTTGGTCTTTGGACAAACATTTTGTAAAAACAAACTTTGATCGTTATATATATATACATGGCTTCTACCGGCTTACTTTACATTGTGTACATTTTAATGTGTTTGATTTATAAATGATTTAAATGCCTGTCTAATACATAATTAGCTAAAGCATCTGTCAATGTATTAAGACATCTAGGAATGTGTTGATATTCAATATGATCAAAATACCATTCCAAGAGGCGAATTTGCAAATATACCCTTAGTAGAGTAGGACTTCGAATAGAATATACACTACTGAGCTGTAGTACTACTAGCTGCGAGTCAAGTCGGACAACCAAATGACGAATTTCGAGGGAGATAGCATCAACCAGTAATTCAACAACGACGCTATACTCTGCGATGTTGTTGGTTTCTCGGCCGAGACATACACCTCATAAAGATATAAGCTCGTTTTTTGGGGCATAGATTGCCCATGCAGTGGAAGCTAGGTTCCGAGTACTACGGCTAGCACCGTCGGCAAAGCCAATATAAGGTAGCGAATACTCCGACATATGGAAATCAAACACAACGTCACATAAGGGCAGAGACCAGATAACATCAAAAGAAAAACTAAAGTAACACACATAGGCAGTATGATACATAAAATACAAGTACTCATGCACAAATAACTGATGCATAGTACTTCTTCAAGTACAACCCATTCCTGGGTTCACTCAAAGGTACACCATCATAATCAACTATCTCATACACTCCTTTTTCCAAAACTTTGCTAACAATACAAGGGCCACGCCACATAGGTTCAAATTTCCCAGCTCCTAGGACATCTTTATCTTGTTCATATAGAAGAAAAAGATCTCCCTCAGAGAAAACACGAGGTTTGACATGCTTTTCATATTGTGCCTTAACGCGTTTCTTTTGGGCTTCTATTACTAATGTGGCATCACGGCGAGTCTCTTCTAATCGCATCAGATACAACAGATGTTCCTCTTCAGCAGAGGTGTTGGGTAAGAGCTCTACAGCTAGCTTCAAAGAAGGTATTTCACATTCTATTGGCAGAATGGCTTCCATGCCATACACTAATCGAAAAGGTGTAAATCCTATAGCAGATTTAACAGATGTCCGATACGCCCATAATGCCGAAAATAACATCATGTGCCAGGTAGTTTTATGGATTCCTATCATCCGTTGAATCATAGTTATAAGAACCTTATTGATGGCTTCGACCTAGCCATTGGCCTGTGGATAATAGGGTGTTGAGCTATCATGATGAAGGCCCAACTTCTCTGTAATTTCAGACATCATATAATTCCTAAAATGACTACCGTGATCAGTAACGATAGCCTGTGGAACACCAAAACGAGTGATGACATGGTTGAAAAGAAATAACACTGCAGTCTTTCCAGTATTATCGAATGTCGGCATTGCCTCGGCCCACTTAGTAAAATAATCAACAGCTACAATAATATAACCCATTTTGTGAAAGGACCTAAATGCCCCATTTTGCGAAAGGACCTACTGAGACCACAGGATGAAGGGGAGCAGGATGCGACCAAATCTTCTGATTGTAGGTCTGGCAGGCATGACACTTCTGAACAGCAGTAATGCAGTCATGGAACAAGGAAGGCCAAAAGTAACCTGCATGTAAGATCTTCTGGGCAGTAGCATACCCAGACATATGACCACCACATGCTCCTGAATGGTAGTCATTCAAATCTTTCTCAGCTTCGTCAAAGGTCAAACAACGCCGAAAGACAGAGTCAATGCCTCGACGGTAAAGAGTGTTGCCGAGGATATTATAATGACGTGCTTGATAACGGACACAATGACATTCGACACTAGACAAAGTGGGACGAAAATTTTGAGTTTGGAGATATATAATGATATCTCCGTACCAAATATCGTCAGTACTGATAAGGAAAAGTGATTTGTCAGGTAACGAATCAACTGCTACTTTTTTCGTGGCAGTGTAGGGAAAATCACAAATTAACTTAGTGAAAACTAAGGATTTCTTTGACGTGGAACGATCGAATTCCAAATCGAACTCCTGGAGAATGACAATCCACTTGGAGTACTTGCCCCCCAACAATTTACGTGTCAATATATGTTGCATGGGGTTACAATGTGAAATCAGTGTAGTCTTCCTGGAGAGAATATAATGACGAAAACGTTGAACTGCTTGAACAACAGCCAAAGCCAGTTTCTCAACATGTTGGTACTTGATTTTCGTGGATGATAAACTTCTACTCAAGTAATAGATAACATGTTCATCATGGTTATCATCCTCTTGAACGAGGATCATGCCGATAGTATACTCAGAAGCAGCTAGATAAAGAAAGTAATCCCGACTATAGTCAGGAGGGAAAAGAAGAGGGGCTTTCGTGAGGGACAACTTTAAAGCTTCAAAAGCATTGTTAGCAACCTTATCCCAGACAAACTCTGAACCTTTCTTTAGAAGACGTGTAAAACCCCGAGTAATCTCAGCGTAATTCGGGATGAAGCGACGAAGAAAGTTTTCTTAACCTTGCAAACTTTGTAACTGGTGCAGTGAAGAAGGAGGAGGGAGATTAAGAATCGCCTCTACCTTAATAGGATCTACCCAGATCCCTTGACTTGAAACAATGAAACCGAGAATATGACCGGACTCTACGCAAAAAATGCACTTATGAGGGTTTAGACGAATGCGATAGAACCGACAATGAATGAAAATTGCTTAGAGATGATTAGGGTGATTGACTCAACGTAAAGAATGAGCTGGAAAATCGTCCAAATAAGGTTGAACGATATGCTTTATATCATGAAACGCATAAGACATAGCACGCTGAAACGTAGCACCTGCATTCTTAAGACCGAAGGGGAGTTTCCTATAGGCGAAAGTACCCCAAGGACAAATAAAAGCAGTTTTATGTTGGTCCTCAGGAGTGATGTTAATTTGATTATAGCTGGAGAATCCATCCATAAGAGAAAAGATTTCGCTGTCGGCACAATCATCGACGATCTGGTCGACAAAAGGGGTTGGAAAGTTGTCCTTTGGACATGCTTTGTTAATATCCCAATAATCAACACAAACACGTATACTACCACCTTTCTTGTCAATCGGTACAGGGTTAGAAACCCATTCTGTCAGAGCCATGGGATAAATAAAACCGGCTTTGATAAGTTTTTCAACTTCGAGCTTGATAGCTTCCGCTTTACGTGGATGGATAGGACGGAGGCGCTGTCAGACTGGTTTAGCTTTGGGGTATGTTTTTATCTCATGCACGACAATAGCAGGGTTGATACCTGGCATCTCTTCGTAACTCCAGGCAAAGACATCACAAAATTCCTTGAACAAAGTAGTATAGGTGACAATTTCCTCTGGAGAACACGAAGCTCCAATATGAACATTTTCAACTATCCCAGGTTCAACCGAAATATCAATGGGTATCGTGGGAGAAATATTTCTGAGGTTCCCTTCCGCAAACACGTCACGTGTAGATTCGGGAATGGTCGTTATGACAACAACGGTCGACGGAGTCGAAATCCGCCGATAATTCTCGAGAGTGTGTTGTTCCAGAAACAGTATGGAACGATGATGCCCATCGTCCCATGGTGTATCGGCCATGATTGACATGATCATCTTGTCAGTGGGAAAGATAACATGAAAAGGATCAGGAGACAACTCCTCCGGAGAGGATGTAGAAGGTGTTGTCGATTGAATCACGTGAAAAGTAGACTCAATCAGACTTAACAACATAACGTCGCCGAAACGAGGATGATCTCCTGGATCAGGGACTATCCAAGGGTCAAAAGACACCGGAAGCTCATGAGGGACAATGGAGATCATATTAATCAAATCAACTAATGGGCGTAGAATATCGGGTGGTGGTGGTATGGGAAAAGTACCCATTAACGAAGAGTCTTTTAAGAGACCGACTCCAACATTCTCGTAATCCGGTGGGGTTTTAGCTATAAATGGTACGTTTCTGGTGCGAGTATCGGAATTAAAGAGGGGAAGTTGATCAACCATAATGATCTTTCCTTGATGGGGAAAACAGACTACACGGAACAGTGTTGACACAACATCTCACATGGAATCTACCCAGCTACGGCCAAGAAGGAGATTATAATCTAGGGGAGCATTGAAAACTTCCACTTCAACTTGGACGGTCCTACCTTTGAGAGTAACCAACAACGATGGAAAAACACTGTAAGGCTTAAAACCCGAGCCATTGAAGGCTTTCAAAGTATTATGTGATTCAGTTAACGGGGGAGAGCCAATGGCTTTCCAACAAGTAAAAGACATTACACACGTACAGGCACCCTCATCAACAACAGTTCAACAGATGTTCTTGTCAGAGACAATAACTTGTATCTAAAAAGAAAGTTGTGGGGGTAACCTTGGAACATGGTCTTCCAAGTCAAAGACTATCAAATTCGTATCTGTAGGATCGATTCCACCTATGGCTTTCAACAGAGCCCTTCGTTGTGTCGGAAAAGACTGAAGGACTTCAAGGGCAGACATTGCTGAAGGTGCTTGGGCCAGATCTTCTACAATGCTATAGTTCTGGGCTGCACGAGCATGAGGATTGAATGTTGAATTCTTAATGACACCTTTTGGGGGTCATAGTACTGTATCAAGGCTCAGTCGTTCGAGATGAAGAGGATCGTTTGTAGGCAGATTTGGCAGAGAGGGTTGTACCAAATCAGAAGGTAAATCATCAACCTTCTCCTTAGATGGAGAATAGTCTTTGGCTCTAGTTGCGATGGCAACATCATTGTTCTTAGAATCACTGGTGCACATCAAAACATATGATTTTGTAGACGTAGAAGGTTGGTCATGAATGACCAAGGAATCCTGTTGTTGAGACGGGAAGGGTTCGGATAAGACTGCCGGCGTAAAGGGTTTGGGAATTCCTTGAAGAAACTTATTAACCTCGGTGCGTCTAGGACAATCCTTCGTGTAGTGATCGTCACCACAAATAAGGCAAGGGTAGCATGGTTTGCGCTTATCCTGATCTTCAACAGGAGGGGTTTTAGTGTGCTCATTTTGATTATTATTTTTACTCTCCTTATTCTTGCCCCTCCCTTTCTTTGATTTATTTTTACCAGTCGGCGTAGATTGAATAGCGTTCACTTCAGAAGTTTTACCTACGGGAGGAGTAGGAGAAGGAGCACTTTGGACATTAGAAGAATTGGATTTAGGGGTTGTAGTTGAAACGGAATGTGAGTGGGTATGAGCAGTACCAATCACACCATCAACTGCATGCAAGGCAGCTGGATCAGTTGAAGTGCTGGAAGTACCAGGACGAGGTAGTTCAGGTAATAGGTTGTAAAGTGTTCCCGTTTGCGAGTAAATGAGATCTAGATACTGAGCGCGACTTATAGCCTACTCCTCTGTAACAACACCACTCATAGCAATGTCTTTACCAATTTCGTTCATGAAATATTTCGTAAACCATTCTGCCAGTAACTGGTCCGGGAGTTCAAGTTTGATGAGACGTCGCCTCCTTCTCCACTCATGTATATGGTCTGAGATGTGAGTACCTTTAGTTTGTTTAAAAGAAGTCAAGATTTCAGTGCCAGTATCATAACGGATCGGTAACTGGTAATGTGTGAGAAAATCCATAGCTAGGGTGTGGAAATCAGAAAAGAAACCTCGTGGAAATTCAATGTACCACTTCGCAGACGAACCGGTAAGGGTTCGTTGAAAAAGACGTAGATGAATGGAGTCATCCATTAGCAAATTGGACAAATAGAGTCATCCATTAGCGAATGGAGTCATAAATGAAAAGTCATGACACGATTATTTGGGTCCTCTCCCGGCTTTCCATCGAACTTCGGGATATCTGATGGAAGTTTAGTAGGGATAGCAGGCCATTGAGGAGAGTGACGAATAGGATCATTTAGAATCCTAGACAAATCTGGCAAATCCAAAGTAGCAAGGAAAGGCAACTATCGGTTTACTTGTGGGTACTGATGGCTTTGGGGTGGACGTCCTGTTGGAAAACCAGTAGGACCATAAGAAGACTGTCCATAGAGGGAAGGCCCTGGCTGAATCTGTGGTGGATGGATAGGATAGTAACCCCAAGGATTGTAACTTTGAGTCTAAGTAGGGACCTGGGGTTGAGTAGTCTGACCCAAACCCCAAATAGGATTGGTTACACCTGGATAAGGTTGACCCACTGTAGGGACAGTTTGTTGCCCCCCAAAATTTTGAGGAAAGTTCTGTAGCAGTTGATTCCAATACTGGGCCAACTCAGGGGGGTATATTTTGTCCAAAAGGTGAGGTTGGTCCCCCTACTGTAGGTACAGTTCCACCCGGAAGTTGTGTGCCAACCGTGGGTTGCGTAGTGACTATGTTGTGTCCGGGAAAAGGAAAAGGAACTGTACCACCCTGTCCACCAACAGGAATTTGTGGGTTTGGTGCAACAGTTGGGATAGTGCCACTAGGATTAGGATTACCAGAAGGAAACTGAGGGAGTGTCGGGATGAAACCGGGAATAGGATGCCCAAGAAAAGGAGGGCCACCTGGAGAACTGGCTGGGTTTTGCGGAGGTGTTGGATTGGCAGCATTCAACAACGCATTCAGCGCGTGGTAACTGTTGGTCACTATAATTGCTCAATTAATTCAAACAACCAAGTGATACATGAATTGTCAACCCAGGGAAGTCTTTTTATTTCAAAGATAACCATGCACTATATATGCTCAATTCCAAAAGCAACTTAAAGTTGTAGTAAAAGAAACTATATTAATGAACTGAAGTTCTGACTTAAATTACAGGAAAGCAACCTACCTATTGCAGATCTTAAAGATTAATCTAAGGAATCCTGGATTACATTAAAAGAACACTTGCAACTAGAAATACAACTATTCTACAACCAGAGAACATGACCCTTACTCTCAAACAGAGACTTCAGTACTTTATTTCTGATTTACACTCTTTCTGAAAACAGTAATGCAGAGAAAGCTAACTCTATCTAGCAGAGAACAAGGCCATCTAATTCCTTCCTTTCTAAGTAGGAACCTTAAGCCCTATCCCTGATTATCACACTTGTGAAAATAACTGAGATCTACAGAGAACTGGATCTCCTGATTCCTTCCTTTCTTAGCAGGAACCCTTAACCTAGTTTCTGGCTAGCACACTTGCAGAAGTAATTGAAATCTACAGAGAACAGGATGTTCTAGTCCCTTCCTCTTTGATAAGGAACCCTTAACCCACTCTCTGGCTAGCACACTTGCAGAAGTAATTAAAATCTACTGAGAACAGGATGTTCTGATCCCTTCCTCTCTGAGCAGGAACCCTTAACCCAGTCTCTGGCTAGCACACTTGTAGAAGTAATTGAAATCTACAGAGAACAGGATATTCTGATCCCTTCCTCTCTGAGCAGGAACCCTTAACCCAGTCTCTGGCTAGCACACTTGCAGAAGTAATTGAAATCTATAGAGAACAGGATATTCTGATTCCTTCCTTTCTGAGCAGGAACCCTTAACCCAATCTCTGGCTAGCCTCATAAAATCATCACACAAGATTTCTAATAAAAAGAATTACGAATTTCATTCAATAAACTAAGACAGAGTTCAGTAGTGTTTCAACAAAGCGAAATTCATTAAAAGTAGTGTTTCAGCAAACAAAAGTTAATCAAAGCATAAACAGAGATTGAACTAGCACACTTCTAAAACTAATGGGTGAATCTTGTGAAGAAGGTGGGCCCTCCCTTCTCACAAGATTCCCCTGAAAAGAGAAAGCTAGAGAAGGATACTCAAACCAGTCTTTTATTCGTATGTCAAAACATCATATTACAATCTGGAAATGAAATACGTCCCTCTCTCTGAAGATTTCTCAATACATAAAACTTGGATCCTTCGAATGATGTTTTCCTCTTATTTTAAAGAGGGAACCCCTTCGATACAATAAATTACAATGTGTATCTGAGTCTTATATTTAGTCAGATCTACTTTCTAAACCAGCATAGGATGTCCCAGTCTAGCGCAACAAAATGCTATTATAGGAGTTAAATGAGGTATTGTTGTTACGGTTGGTGTAATAGCTTCTTCTCGTTGTTGTTGATGTTGTTTCAGCATCGCAATTCGCGAGTTGTTTAGGCCACGTGAATTTCGCTCTTGACTATGTCGGCATTCTTATGTAGGAGCGACGGTTAGTGCTTTGTTGACCGCTGACTGTAACGGCTTCCTTTGTGTTTCAACATCGTTGGTCCTGGCAGTTTCCTCTGTGTTTCAGCATCTGCAACTCTGGACTATGTAACAGCTCTGTGTTTCAACATCTATGACTCCGATCTGTGTAACAACTCTATGTTTCAGCATCTGCGACTCTGGACTATGTAACATCTCTGTGTTTCAGCATCTGCGACCTCGGACTATAAAGAAGCTCTGTGTTTCATCATCAGTTCTGTGTTTCAGCAACAACGACCTTGGACAGTTCTGTGTTTCAGCAATAGGCCTCAAATGCTAATCTGCAGTTTTGAACACTTATGCATTTCTAATCAATGGTCAAGTACGAGAGTGATGTAAAATATTATGCAAAACAGATTAAACGTATAGTAATGAGAAGGGACGTTGTATACCTTTGGGATGATCAGATAAAGTGATAGTATGAGTCTAAATATGGGTTATCAAGAGTATAATAGTGGAAAAAAGTATAGGCAAAAAGGTACATTGTGGGGTCCTAACATCCCCCCAAACTCAAGGTGTTGCGTGTCCTCAGGCAACTCACTCTGAATCAGAGTCTGGATACCAACTCTGATCATGTAAGTTACTCAAGAAGTAACTGTGGAAGGTACTGTCCATTGACATTCTGAACCCTTGGACCTGCTGTAATATTTGCCATGCTGTTGTTTCTACCTTCTTAGGCAGCTTATAACTGAATTGATACCTTTCTATTGGCAACCAGAGGATGGGAAAATAAAACCGGTACCCTATCCATTTTTCAGCACAATGTCTAACACACTGGATGTAGTTGGGTATCCTAGAAATTGCTACTTCTAGGTTGGTAGGACCAAAAGGATTGTGCTCTTGTCTCTTCTCCGTGGATTGCTGCCAAACCAGGTTATTGGCCTAGAGGGCAGGAATCTCTATGGATCTGATGATGTGCTCACAATCCTGGAGCACTTCTGATTGTAGCTGTTGAACATGTTCAGTCACCCCTGGTTGTTTTAAGAACTCATAATATTATATGATAAAGGTGGCTGCCTTCTGTGGTTCTGGTCTAATCTAGAGGAGGCGATTATCTTCATTGTGCTTAGCAGCCAAAAAGTCATCTTGCCACAAAATCTGATTATAGAGAAAGGAAGTAAATGATTGAATTTGGATGTCCCCAACAAGGGGATTTATGTTTAACAACCTGTTTTCTAGAATGGACTCATTATGAAAGTATGCCTCACAGAGGAGGTGTTGATCCTTAGTAGAGGCGGCTACAAAATTTTTGACAAAATCTGTTGGTTGTAGTACTGCATGGGGTTTACCTTCTAAAATGGATTTGATCTGAAACCATGTGAGTCTCTCCATAAGGAATAAGGAGTAGTTGCAAGATGGCTTTCTTGAGGCCAATAGCTTCTGTACCAAATCAAATACCAGGACCAATCTGCCTTTCAATTCTTTGTTCTTCTTCTTAATCTCACGAGCTTCCTGGCGTGTCTGTTCTAATGCTTCGCAATTTGAGTAAGTATGGTTGATCCAGATTTGTTTGTGCACTTGCAGGTTTTTGGCTTGAGTTTCAGCATACTCTTTCTTCCATTTTTGTATTTCTGCCTGCTCATCCCATAGCTGAGTCTGTGTTTCAGCATTGGAAGTAGTGGGATGAGGTAAGGTTTGAGTGGATTGTTCCTTGGAAGTGGGGAGATTGATCTGGTTTGGAGGTGTGAATTCCTCCATAGGCACTGTGTGTACAACCTTCTTGACAAAGGTAGGGGCTTCGTTTGTTGCAATGCAGGGCTCAGTATTAAGCTTGAGAGGGCCTACTGGTTCTTGTGTTGTAGCAGGTTCAGCCTTAAGCTTGGGAGGGCCTGCTGGTTCTTGTGTTGCAGCAGGTTCTTCCTTGGCTACAAAGGGTGAAGGAATAGGGGCTTCTCTTGGCACTGGGACTTGAATTACCTTGTAGCCTGCTTGATAGTAAATATCTCCACATTGGCAACACATATATTCTTTACACAAGCTCTCTGTAGTTTTTTCTGACAAGGTTGCTATACGGCCTAAGGTGTACAAATTTAGTTCCTTTTCATATGCTTCCTTTGCTGTGGCTAGTTCCTGCTTATATGCTTCTAGTTCTGACTTTAAAAACTCATTTTCCTGCAAGACAAATGCCATTGTTGCTTCTGGTTGTTGGGGAGTAGCTGCAGGTATGGTAGCTACTCCTTGTGTTTTAGCTTCTTGGTGTAGGAAAAGTAAAGTTGCAGCACCCTGAGCCTCTAATTCTTGTATATCAATTTCAGTATCAGTGGTTGGTTCTTGTGTTTTAGCCACTGAATGGGTAGCTGGTTTTTTAGCTACTTGGCTTGAGGAGGGTAGTGTTGCAGCATTCTGGGCCTCTGATTCCTGTAATTCAATTTCAAAGTCAGTGGTTGGTTCTTCTGTTTCAGCCACTGGATGGGTAGCTGGTTTTTGTGTTTCAGCTACTTTATTTGAAACAAATGATGTCTGGGCATCTGGTTCCTGTAACTCCATTTCAATATCAGCGGCTGGTTCTTGTGTTTTAGCCGTAGCTATTTCTTGTGTTTCAGCTATGGCTGGTTCTTGTGTTTCAGCCACTGAGTGGGTAGTTGGTTCTTGTGTTTCATCTACTTTATGTGAGACAGATGATGTTGCAGCATCCTGAGCATCTGGTTCTTGTGTTTCAGTGCCCGTGGTTGGAATAGGCAAAGATCCCGAGATTGGGGAGGTTGGAGGTGTACGGGGTATCAATCGAATCTATGGGGGATCTAGGGTAGTGGTAATAAAGGGTGGCCTTGTTGAGGGTCTTCTTATTTTTTTCCGTAAGAAGGGTGGGAAGAGGGGAGTTTGTTTTCATTTTCGTGAAGTTCTTTCTTCAATGATGGGGCAGGAGGAATTATTTGGTTCAGAGTCATCACTAAGAATATGAAGGGCGAGAGTGGATGACTCTGGTAAGGTATGCGACGGATTTGGTAGGGTAGAGGAATTGACTGGACTGGTTGGTTCTGTGGGCAGGCTATTGGGTACTTCGGGGGAGTCTGGGGGGTTTTGTGGTTGCTGCTCCTGAGGAATTTCGGCAGCTGGTTGGGGGTTTATGGGTGGGTTATTTAGTGGATGGTTTTGTTGATCAAAACCCCTGTGGATGAGTAATTGAACAAGACAGTGGTGGGTGAGTGAAAGGGTTGGATCTTTAGCCTTTCTACAGTAATGTTCCATATTTTTCAAACAACCCAACAAATAATAAGGAATATTGACCCATCTGTTATGCCTTAAATGAGAAAGCAGAAGAAAGTCGTGCTGATAAACTACCTGATATCGGCCTTCGCAGGTCAAGTAATGTTTGATGAACCTTGCGACTTCCGACCATGGGGGTGGCAATGAGCTGAGCTGAACACCCCTTCCGTTTAATTCAATTCATTCTTCGGGCAGGAAGAAGTTCTGCTGAACATTCCTAATGATATGTTTTCGGCTGAACATGCGAGTGTCATCGATAGGGAGGCTTGAGACCTCTACTATATCTTCTTCTGTTACTGATATTCAGACCCCTTCGACGATAGAATGGTCCTCCTGAAGATTTTGGGAGAACTGTAGGACTTGTTGTTCATTATACCCCTGAAGTCTGTGGAAGTAATTGAGCCATCCTGCCTGCTGGAAGATTTGATACGCTGCTGGATAGTGTTCTAACAATGCTGTGGTGGCGGGCTCATTCCGTATGACAGATCCTCCCATGGCTACTAGCTCAGTAAGATACAGTGTCGAGAGTTTGTGTATCAGCCTCTGCGCAGAGTGAGTTTTCCGAGCGATGTTATGCAGGAATAGTGGTTAAATGCGTGAACGGGTGGTGAAATAGGGATGGCAGCGGTGAAATCGGGTGAAATGATGGTATCACAGATTTGATGTGTACTTCCCCTCCCGTCAAGTGCGGCTAGTAATGATTTCACTTGAATGGTCATAATGACTTAGAATCTTTCTCATTAACTATAGCCTAACTGAATTAAATAAAATTTACATACCTCGCCTTACCGTTTGATTCGTTCTGCAAACAAGATGTCATGCATGTCCGTGGTAGTCCTTTCGTGGCAGAGACCTTTGATCTAATATATAAATTGTGTCGAGGGTTTGCTGACTAGAAGGACGAACTATAATCTAAGGGCGTAAAGGCTTTCTGACAGACAATGGTGAAAGACTGGTGTTTCAACAACAGAGAAGAACGAAACAATTGCTGTAGATGAAGAACTGTTGAGCAATGGTGTTTCAGTATCTAAAGAAAGTCAAAAGTGATGAACGGTGGTGTTTCAGCATCGGAAGAAAGTCAAAAGTGCTGAACGGTGGTGTTTCAGCATCAGGAAAAAGTCGAAAGTGTTGAATAGTGGTGTTTCAGCATCGGGAAAAAGTCGAAAGTGCTGAACAATGGTGTTTCAGCATCGAGAAAAAACGATGAAGGGTTGCTGACAAAAAGAAAAGGTGAAACACTTGTTGGATGGTGTTGTTTTGTTGATGAAGGATGGTGAGGAAATGGCGGACTGTAGTGTTTTGGGAATGGGAAGAATAAAAAGTGTTGAACAGTGGTGTTTCAACATCGGGGAAAAAAACAATGAAGGGTTGCTGACAAAAAGAAAAGGAAAAACACTTGCTGGATGGTGTTGTTTCGTCGATGAAGGATGGTGAGGAAATGGTAGACTGTAGTGTTTTGGGAATGGGAAGAATAAAAAGTGTTGAACAGTGGTGTTTCAACATCGGGGAAAAAAATGATGAAGGGTTGCTGATAAAAAGAAAAGGCGAAACAATTGCTGGATGGTGTTGTTTTGTCGATGAAGGATGGTGAGGAAATGGCAGATTGTAGTGTTTTGGGAATGGGAAGAATAAGAAGTGTTGAACAGTGGTGTTTCATCATCGGGGAAGTCAACAGTGCTGAACAATGGTGTTTCATCATCGTGAAAGTCAACAGTGCTGAACAGTGGTGTTTCAACATCGTGAAAGCTTGTCTCTTTGAAGTAGAATCGTCCTCTCCTAGTGGTTGTGCTTCGATCGAGAATCTGCAAAAATCGAATGTAGCATGGTATTTCTTGATAGGGATTATTAGTAAACAAAATCTAATCTAATGTAATACTAAAGAAAATTAACTTAAAATAAATTAATTGCTATCAGGGGTAGAAACCCCCTCAACGAAGAGAAAATGGGCATCTGCCATGCATGTGGCCTTAAAATCTTCTTTAGAAATAGGTCGCTGGTACAGACGGAGTCGATGACCATTTACAAGTAATGGAGTTCTGGAGTCATCGATTGTGAGGAGCCTTACTGTTCCATTGGGGAAAACTGTGTCTACTTCGTAAGGTCCAAGCCATCTTGTATGCAATTTTCCTTGAAATTCCTTGAACCGGGAATCATACAATAGGGCCCAATTACCTTTTTGGAACTGCTTGTTTTTTATTCATGCCATTTTGATCTTTGTTGTTGAATTATGGTTGTTTGCTGAATGGCATCTAGTCTTTTCTCCTCTAGTTCATTAAGCTGCTGCAACCTGGCTGTTTGTGCATCGGTTAGATCAAGGTTGATAGCTAAAGCAGTCCTTAAGGTTTTTATCTCAAATTCCACAGGAAAAACAACACTCTTTCCATAGACTAATTCATAGGGAGAGAATCCTGTAGTATTTCTCCAGGTAGTTTTGTAGGCCCATAGTGCTTCAAGGAGCCTGTAGGACCAATCCTTTCTACTTTCCTTCACTATTTTTTTGAGAATGGCTTCTATTAATTTGTTTGTTCTTTCCACCTGTCCATTGGCTTGGGGGTGGTATGCTGTAGTCATTCTCTGTTGAATATGATATTTCTGAAGGGTGTCTTTGAACCCATGAGAGGTGAAAGGAGGTCCTCCATCTGTAACTAATTCTCTTGGCATTCAAAATCTGGTGAAGATGTCTTTAAATAAGAAATCTATAACTGTTTCTTCAGTCGCTCTGTGGAGTGCTTTGGCTTCCACCCATTTAGTCATGTAGTCTGTGCAGACTAGTATATAAAATTTTTGATTGGATGGAGGGTTGATGGGTCCTATGAAGTCTAAGGCCCATCTTTCAAATGGTTCAAGTACTACCTAGGGGTTTAATGGAATTTCATCTCTATGATTAGGTTGGCCTACTCTTTGGCAGCTATCACAGGCCTTGACATATTTCTTTGCATCTTTGAAGAGTGAGGGCCAATAGTACCCCATCTTGAGAATTTTATATGTTGTTCTTTTATCAAAAAAATGCCCTCCACAAGGGCCATCATGACAAGATTTCAATTGATCATACACCTCATCTTCTCAAACACACCTTTGGATTTCTTGATCAGCTCCTGTATGGAAGAGGTACCCACTTATCCAACTATACCGAGCACTTTGGTGAATAATACTTTTTTTTTCTCGGTAGGATAGATGTGATGGAAACTTCCCTGCAACCAAGTAGGTAGCAATATCTGCATACCAAGGTGAGTGAGCAGAAACTGCAAATAGATATTCATCAGGAAAGGAATCATCTACTAGGGTATCATCATCAGGTGTCAATCGAGAAAGGAAATCAGCAACTACATTCTCTTTTCCTGGTCTATCT
>ML777628.1:936734-966166 GCA_009831015.1 Picea engelmannii | reverse complement strand
TTTGGTCCCATGTTGTGATTACATGGCCTCCAAGACTCATAAACCATCTTAGTGCATTCCCTTTTAGTGTTGCTGGAAATAACTTCAGTTTTTGAGCATTAGAAACATAATCATAACTCCTACATAATATATCAAACTCAAACAGAAATTCATCAGGATCCTCTGAAGATAAACCATGAAAATTGGGTAATTCTGAGAGTGGAATGTTTTTCATGGGGGCTACTCCTCTAGGGAGATCGCAAATAGGGAATCCTAGTGTAGAGAAAGAGTTTTCATCTTTTACCTCTCCTTCAGGACCTGCCTGTTCTTCATGATGCAATTCTTCATTGTACTCATCCATGTTTTCCTCTGTCTGCTCCCCTGCTGCACTTGCTCTGTCCTCAATGTCTCCTACTGGCTTCTGGACTGTCTTCGGACTCCAAACTTCTTTCTTTGTTCCAAATTTTGCTTGGAATGAAGGCTGGGAGTTTTGTTTTCGAAAGTTTGGTCGTTGAGCAGTAGATTCAGACTTTGATAAAATCTCGTCGATGTAAGTCTTTCTTCCTCCTTTTACTTTTCCCTTGCCACCTGTAGGGTTAGTGTCTTTGGGGTCTTTCATGCAATCTTTTTATATAAAGAAAAAAAAAATCATAAGTTCTTTTGAAATATATAGCTACCTTCCCCGGCAACGGCGCCAAAATGTTGGTCACTATAATTGCTCAATTAATTCAAACAACCAAGTGATACATAAATTGTCAACCCAAGGAAGTATTTTTATTTCAAAGATAACCACACACTATATATGCTCAATTCCAAAAGAAACTTAAAGTTGTAGTAAAAGAAACTATATTAATGAACTGAAGTTCTGACTTAAATTATAGGAAAGAAACCTACCTATTGCAGATCTCAAAGATTAATCTAAGGAATCCTGGATTACATTAAAAGAACACTTGCAACAGGAAAGAACAACTATTCTGCAACCAGAGAACAGGACCCTTACTCTCAAACAGAGACTTCAGTACTTTATTTCTGATTTACACTCTTTCATGAAAACAGTAATTCGGAGAAAGCTAACTCTATCTAGCAGAGAACAAGGCCATCTAATTCCTTCCTTTCTAAGAAGGAACCTTAAGCCCTATCCCTGATTAGCACACTTGTGAAAATAACTGAGATCTACAGAGAACTGGATCTCCTGATTCCTTCCTTTCTGAGCAGGAACCCTTAACCCAGTTTCTGGCTAGCACACTTGCAGAAGTAATTAAAATCTACAGAGAACAGGATGTTCTGGTCCCTTCCTCTCTGATTAGGAACCCTTAACCCAGTCTCTAGCTAGCACACTTGCAGAAGTAATTGAAATCTACTGAGAACAGGATGTTCTGATCCCTTTCTCTCGGAGCAGGAACCCTTAACCCAGTCTCTGGCTAGCACACTTGCAGAAGTAATTGAAATCTACAGAGAATAGGATATTCTGATCCCTTCCTCTCTGAGCAGGAACCCTTAACCCAGTCTCTGGCTAGCACACTTGTAGAAGTAATTGAAATCTACAGAGAACGGGATATTCTGATTCCTTCCTTTCTGAGCAGGAACCCTTAACCCAATATCTGGCTAGCCTCATAAAATCATCACACAAGATTTATAATAAAAAGAATTACGAATTTCATTCAATAAACTAAGACAGTTCAGTAGTGTTTCAGCAAAGCGGAATTCATTAAAAGTAGTGTTTTAGCAAACAAAAGTTAATCAAAGCATAAATAGAGATTGAACTAGCACACTTATAAAACTAATGGGTGAATCTTGTGAAGAAGGTGGGCCCTCCCTTCTCACAAGAGTCCCTTGAAACGAGAAAGCTCGAGAAGGATACTCAAAGCAGTCTTTTATTCATATGTCAAAATATCATATTACAATCTGGAAATGAAATACGTCCCTCTCTCTGAAGCTTTCTCAATACATAAAACTTGGATCCTTCGAATGATGATTTCCTCTTATTTTAAAGAGGGAACCCCTTCGATACAATAAATTACAATGTGTATCTGAGTCCTATCTTTAGTCGTATCTACTTTCTAAACCAGCATAGGATGTCCTAGTCTCGCGCAATAGAATGCTATTGAGCTGAATGAGGTATTGTTGTTACGGCTGGTGTAACAGCTTCTTCTCGTTGTTGTTGATGATGTTTCAGCATCGCAATTCATGGGTTGTTTCAGCCACGTGAATTGCACTCTTGACTGTGTCGGCATTCTTATGTAGGAGCGACGGTTAGTGCTTTGTTGACTGCTGACTGTAACGGCTTCTTTTTTGTTTCAGCATCGTCGATCCTGGCGGTTTCCTCTATGTTTTAGCATATGCAACTCTGGACTGTGTAACAGCTCTGTGTTTCAGCATCTGTGACTCCGGACGGTGTAACAACTCTGTGTTTCAGCATCTGCGACTCCGGACTGTGTAACAGCTCTATGTTTCAGCATCTGCGACCTTGGACTGTATAGCAGCTCTGTGTTTCAGCATTAGTTCTGTGTTTCAGCAACAACGACCTTGGATAGTTCTTTGTTTCAACAATAGGCCTCAAATGCTAATTTGCAGTTTTGAACACTTATGCATTTCTAATCAATGGTCAAGTATGAGAGTGATGTAAAATATTATGCAAAACAGATTAAACATATAGTAATGAGAAGGGACGTTGTATACCTTTGGGATGATCAGATAAAGTGATAGTATGAGTCTAAATATGGGTGATCAAGAGTATAATAGTGGCAAAAAGTATAGGCAAAAAGGTACATTGTGTGGTCCTAACAGTAACCGGGTGGTAATGTCGGAATGACATCAGGAATTCGTTGGGTATTGATAGGAGCCAGGTTAGCTGTAGTAATTTCGGTTTGGACACTCGTAGTATTCGCGAGATGGGCCATCTCAGGAGGGAGAACAAAACAATAAGTAGTAGTCTCAGGTGCAATTTCTGTCTCTGAAGACACGGAAGGGTTAATTTCATAGACAGGGGGTGACTCAGTACCAAAAAGGGCTCGTCGGAGATCATCCGAAAAAAAAGGATCTTGGCCTACTACATCATGAGAAGGCCCAACAGTTGATTCAGAAGAAGGAACCACGGTTTCTTCAGAAGGATTTACCCGTCCAATAGGTCGTTCACCACGACGAACGCGATAGTCCTCTATAGTATTGGCAATTCGAAAATATCCTAGAGAATCAGTGCGTTCTACCTGTGGAGGTGGTGTAGAAACGTCTTGGATTTCACTTATGTCCACGTGTGGTGGAGTAACAACTGGGACTTCACTCTGACGAGGAGAGCCCTCAGGGGTACCCTCAGGTGTTGCGGTATGCAAGGGTTGTGAGACATCCGGATGTTCTGGGGATAAACCTTGCATCCTACGTGAACGTCATGGGGGAGAAATTGTAAACAAATGACAAGCTCTGCGAAGGAAATCCTAGGTCAAATTCGAGAAACAATACGCACTAGTAAAGAAAAATCTAGGAAGCAATCACCAAGCAAACAATACCTTCTAATTTCGAAGCCACTAGTTGGTGATGAAATCCAACGTCGCAACAACGAGACGAGAAGGGACGGGGCTAAGGTGGAAAAGTTACGTTGATGACCTACTTAACAGACTTACGCCCTAGTGCAAGCTCCCACACATAATCGTGGTTATACCCTCCAAGGAGCTCGAGTGATTTTGATCAACGTCGATTCTAGGTACCGTGAAGACTTTCCCCTCCACAGTCACCTTGGGTAAGAACCTAGAGAGATAGGCCACTAAGGTCACCACAAACAACAGTACAGCCTGGGGGAATAGTCGTCAGTCCGATCCACACGCAAGGGCAGGGTATCTAGCCCAAAACCAACTCAAAGGCTTCCACTCATAATTGTGGGTATACCTCGGAGTGATCCCCGTAATACGTGCAATATCTACACCGATGTCGACAAAGCAGGGTTAGTAACTCTGCCAACACCAATGCGACCTAGTGCTTGACCCTTGTGTTAGAAGGGCATCCTAGGACAATATGTTGCAAATGGAATTTAACACTCCCTAACTCAAGACTCTATTGTGTGTTTTTTATCTTTTGGAGAGTGTGTCTCTCTTCCTACTCCAAATCACTAGCCTAGCTAATATGTTGGTGTAAAAGAGCCCTAGAAAAAATTACTAGATCAATTTTAAGATTACGCAATGTTTTTAAAAGTTGTTGTTTACTCAAAGGTAACGGAAGTTAAACTCATGATGTATGACTCTGACCCAAATAATGCAAGGATAATGATGAAATATAATTCTTTTCATTCCATGAATCCTAGTTATGGGAGAGAGAGAAAATTTTCTGAATCAACTCAACACTATAATGCAAATGCGATGCTCAATTTCCTTTCATATGTTGATGCAAACAATCACATATCGATGAGCAATTTTTATATGTCTCTTTCAAATACTTCAATAAACTCTCAAATTTGATTTCAATCTTGAAAGAAAAATTTATTGTTCACTTTCCAAGAAGAACTCTAACTAACGATAAAAGAAAACCAAATCATAAAGACTCAAACAAGCAACCCAACCAACACTTTCAATGAAAGTAAAAACAAAAAGAAAACCAATGAGTCTTCCCAATGCAAATGAAAAATGTTCTTTCGAACCACCAAGCAAAAGAGAAAACACCAAGCACTTGACTCTCTACCAATCACTGGTTCTCAGCCAATTAGACACACTGAACTCCAGAAGTCAGAGAGAAAGAAAATGCCAAACAGAGCCAAGAAACGAATGTCAAGCTACCAAGAGCAAGAAAGACCTAGAAACCCTAAATCTATTCCAGCAAGCAAACTAAAGAAAGAGATGTATAAGTCAATGATCCAATGAGCCAAAAAGATGCAATTCAACTGTTCTGAGCAATTGAAAAATTCAAAACTTAATTTCAAAATTTTCAAAAATCTTGCTTGCAGGCAAGCAGTGTCACACAGTGCGAGAAGATAGGATTCTCGCAGGCCACTTTAAAGCAAGGTGTGAGGTGTTCGCACTGGACCCTATGTCTAGGGTGAGAACTTGACTAGTTCTCACAGGCTGTCAATGAACACAGTGCGAGAACTCCTGAAGATAGTAAAAATTTAGAAAATGCAAGAAAAATTCAAGCTGGCTTATAGACCCAGAAGGTCTCTCAGGATATCCTGAGGACTCAGACACTGACAAAGCAGGAGAAAAATGCAAATAGAGAAAATGGCCACAGGAAATTCAAAAAACCATAAAGAAAAAAGGGAATAGATCCCCAATGGAGTCGCCAATTTTGTTTCAGGATAAATCCGTGAGTGCGGACACAAACCGATCTCCCTAGATCCACCTGGATCTAGAACAAAACAGGACAGAATAATACACTTTCCCTAGATCTAGCCTATTGAACGAACTAAGAGGTAAGGATTATGGACATACCTTATGAACACTCTCCTTAGGTCTCTGTTGTTCCTATATTCGCTTCAATTCTCTTGTCCCGTTCAGATCACAACAATACAAACCAATCGAAGTGAAGGAAGATCAATATATTCAATAGCTAATCTATACATATGATCAAGGAGTTATGTAATAAAGTGACATCATCTTTATGGGAAAGGGACATATTACTTTATTGAATTAATTGAAAGTGAAACTTACAACCTGAGCCTTGATGTCGTAGGTGTCCTTTCAATGGCTCATAGCTTCGACACACACACTTGCTCATGCATGAAGAAAATCAACCACTTTTGATGACCTTGCTGTTGTCTCTAGTTGTTGTAGCATCAGTCCTCCATACAGTCTTGCACTAATTCTCCAATCAATCTCTTGCTAGTCTACTTCTTGCTTCTTAACCTTTTCCATGAGAAATCTCCTCAATATATAGGAGAAGATAGATTAGTTACTTGGATAGGAAATGATCCCAAGATATCAGGAAAACCAATACTTAGATAACCATTCGCTAGCCAACTCATTCTTCTCGAAGATTCCCTTCTAGAAGGCTCGAGAACTTCATCTTTTTCCTCTTTAATAAGATTTTTGCACCCTAGCAGTTAGGTACAATGCAAACCCATCGCACTCCAGCTTAATGCAGCCTGCGAGAATCAGGCATTCTCGCAGGCAAGTATATAGGTAGCCTGCGAACTTCTTTAAAAACATGATTTCTGGAAGCAGACAAGTGTAACTTTTCTCAGGAAAGTGTTCTTATTGAAGATCTTGATTTTCCATCATCATAACATCATCATACTATCATCATGATGACCAAAATTGTGGATAACAGTCTCCTTTGTTGAAATACACACTAACACTGAGAGGGGGGGGGTGAATCAGTGTCTAGAACTTTGGATACTTTTCACACTTTCATAGATTAACTAAATTAACTGAATAAGATATATGTAGTTCAATTAATCGTTCATAAACATGTATAACACAAATTGTATGAAGTGGATAAAATATAATTCTTTTATTTATTTAACTTAAATGAATACAAATAAAATCAATCATTTAATATCTTCAACTTCAACTAAATATGAGAGATCCAACTCTCTGATACAATACCCAGATTGTAGTTCTCAAATCCAACTGATAAATGAGGAATCAAACCCTCATAACAAGACCCAACTTGTTGATCTCAGATCCAACTAAGATGTGAGGAATCCAATCCTCATGACAAGACTCATCATGTAAATAGGCACTAACATGATATAATGAACTTTAATTCAATCCATTATATATATATATATATATATCTACCAAGACACACTCTTCCCTTCATATTGCTTTACTTATATAGTCCTCCAAAGGGTGCCACTTTGAAACAATGTTTCCTTTTGGAATGAAACATTGCACCCCTTCATTTAATTAATACAAATGGTTGTTTTTATCAATTAATTTGCGTACACCAATTTAGATAGCGATTTTCATATGACGATTTCAGAGTGATGGAAATGAATTTTAAAATTCTATGACATGGGTTTTTTGTAGAACATGCCCAATTAGCTGAAACGTGGAAAATTCCATAGAAAGTGTGTGAGGTGGCCTATAGAATCATTTCTTTGAAGGAAACTTGCCCATATTTTCCTTTCATCATCGGATGCCAGATCGACTTATGTACATATTACCTTTTCATGAATGTCTAAATCGATCTCCACATATATCCTTTGTTGGTAATTATTTAAACTCAACTTGTAAACATTTTACTTAATGGTTATATTAAAATCAGTTCCCCCTCAACTACTATTCACTAAATATTTGACTTGGTCTCACCTTTTTTCGTATCTTCTTCCTCATTCGACCAACAAACATCTTTTTGGTCGACTCAACTAGGAGAAATTTAAACTTGAGTATTTCAATTCTAGTCAACCCATCTTGTTTCAACCTCGACCCAACTTGTATTTAAGTTTTCTTCAACTTCGACCTTTAGGTTACTTATTTCTTGGACCAACTCGACTTGGAAGAAAATCGACTTGAGAAATTCGACTTTGGTTGTCTCGACTTGATTTGGCCAACTTTTATTTCTTGACTCAATTTTTCTTGAACTTCGACCTTCAATTGGTCGACTTGTCTTCGACTCATCTTGAAATCGATCGACTTGACTTCTCCAAATTCCATCAATCTCAAGGCTTGCAGTTGGTTGACTTGTCTTTGACTCGTCTTGTAGTCGATCGACTTCCACATAATTGACCTTATTGTTGTTTGAATCAACTCTACTTGTGACTTGATGGTGTCAATGCCTCCTCACCAAACATCCACCATTGAAATTTTGTCTCATCTCTGGACTCTTCTACAATTGATATTTTCTGAATCACTTTTAATGAACCATGTCGTATTAACTTCTTTATTTGTGATTTTTATGGATCCATATTGGATTATCCATTTACCCTTTTTATCTAGATGGTTTCTTCTTTTGTGCATGGATGTTAATGACACAATCTCAAGCTTATACAATATAGGATGAGTGTATCAAGATCATACAATATATTAGTCAATATTATATTTTTACTGATATTCAATTCAACTTTATAACATTATGTCCAATATTGAAAATGCTTGACATTCAATTCACCTTCATAACATTATGTCCAATATTGACAATTCTTGACATTTAAGTGACCTTCATAACATCATGTCCAACCTTCATAACATTATGTCCAATATTGACAATGCTTGAAATTCAAGCCACCTTCATAACAATATGTCCAATACTGAAAATTCCTCTCAAACCAATCAATCAATGATACTTCACCTTTTTATCAAAGTTGACATCAATGACAACCAAATTTCCAACAATTTCCCCCTTTGTTATTGATGACAACCTTAGTAAAACAACCCTACTTTCCTTGTGAAATGTATTCTATATTTTGAGTCCTTTGAGATAACTTTGTTTTACTCTTTATCTCTCTCCCTTTGAAAACAATGAAAAAGGGAATATTTCTCTTCTCCCCCTGAGATGAAGGTACCCCTATATTTGTCCCATTTATTTTGGACTTTGTTTTTATTCATCACACTATTCTACACACTGATTTGCTTTTGAGAGTTCATCATCATCACCACTATTTTTTGCACCATAATCTTCTTGATATTATTCTTTAGAAATTATTCTTTCTTGAGCTTGCTCCTCTTCATATGCAAAGCTCTGAATTTCACATTCCTTATTAGGAGTTTCATCCATCAATTTATTGTTATCAATTTCTTCATTTTTAGGTGCAAGATCTTCATCATCTTTCTTTCTTTTTTCTTCATATTTTCTTCTCCATATATTTCCATAAGGCACTATGTTTGATGAACTTTTCTTTTCTACATTTGTCCTTTGAGATTTATCCTCTCTTATTTTCTTCCAAAGTTCATTAGATTTCCTTCCTAACTTGTATGGATTATTTTTCATGGGTTGTCTTCTTGATTTCCTTTAGTCTTGGCATTTGTGCCCAAACTTATCACGGTTGTAGCATCTCATGGTATGACAATTTTTTTTTATTTGGCCAACATAATTGCATCTCCAATATCTCATTAAGTTATTGGATCTTCCTGATTTATTTTTTCAGGACTCTTGCATTCCAATGATTTACGACCAAAGTTTTTACAAGAAAAGAAATAACTATTGAAGGTGTTTCAATACTCGAGTATGTTATGACATGAGAAGTTTGCCTTCTGATATGTTTCTTGTTTTTTACTTTTATAGCTTTTTGGTTTAACAAATTTCGTTGTTTGTATTTGGTTTGTGATTGCAGTTTTTCCTTTTAAGGAGGATAATCCTTTCTCATGTTTGTGAATGGTGTTCCACTTGCCACCTTATTATTTCTTATTGTACCCAAGACCAGTTTTGTCATCGCTTGGTCTTTGACTGTTCTAGATATTATCCAGGATGACTGAGTTGTTCTGGAATTTGACAGTTTCTTTTGTCTTTTCATTCTTCTTTTTGAGGTTGATAACTTCCAATTCCAACATGTGAGATGTTTATTCCTTTTTAGTCAAGTGGATATTCAAGTCTTCTTCTATTTCCTTAGCTTCTTCAAGTTGAGTCTTTAGACTGATGACTATTTCTTCTATCTCATCCAAGACTTTCGTGCATTTATTGGTTTTGTCATATGTCTTCAACTCTTCTATTTCTTTTGTTAGATCAAAAACTTCAGTCTTCAATATCTTGATTTCTTCCTTGTTTTCTAGTTGAATCCTTTTGATGTTGATGACTTCCAATTCCAATGTGTGGAACTATTCTTCCTTTTTAGCCAACTATCTCTTCAGGGTTTCTTCACTTCCCTTAGCTTCTTCAAGTTGAGTATTTAGACTGTTGGCCATTTCTTTTGTTTCTTCTAATTATACTATGCATTTATTGAGTTTGTCATATGCCTTCAACTCGTTCATTTATTTTGTTAGATCAACAACTTCAGTCTTTAATCTATTGATCTCTTCTTCTTTGTATTCTAACAGAGTCTTTTGTTCTTTCTCTTCATGGTTGTTAGATTGATCTAACTATTTTAGTAGCAACATATCTTTCTTTTGAATTTTATCCAAATCTTCTAAAGTGCACATAATTGTGTATTCAAGTTGTTCAAGAACATCCTTAGTAACTTCGATATATAGACCATTTCCTGGTTCCAAACTAATCACTTCTAATGTAGCTACAACGTCGGTCTTAAAATCTAATATTTTTTCTTTAGTGAATATTGAAGTATTCATCAATTCCTTGATGCAGTAGTCTTATCTGTTGATGATTGGGGTTTGCATCAATTCTTTGATGGAATTTCCCTCTTATGTGTTTTGTTCTTCAATATGATTGAGATTCTCTTTTTCTATGTCTTGTTCTTTATTCTTATATAAATCCTCCTTTTCTATGTCTTGTCCTTTATTTTGATAAGAATTATCTAGTTGGAGATGTAGTACTTTAACAGAGATACAGTGTCCCATATCTTATTTGACTTGGTCTGACAGTCCATTCTGGATTTCCTTTAATGCTATTGAATTATTTTTCTTTGCTTCTTTTGTAGTTTTGGATTTGTTCTTTGAGGTCATTGAGTACCAAGGTGTAGATACTATTTAGTCTCAAACACTAGATCCTTTTGACTTCAGATACCATTTCATTCTTTTCCTCCATGAAGAGTAGTTTGTTCCATCAAATAAGGGAGCTTCATTTGTGGAGAGAGCCATTTGTCCACCCATTTCTTCATAATCTACCTTCTAGTGTTTAAACTGTGTTGAAGGCACCTGCTTTGATACCAATTGTTGAAACACACACTAACACTGAGAGGGGGGGTGATTTCACACTTTCATAGAATAACTAAAATTAACTAAATAAGATATATGTAGTTCAATTAATTATTCATAAAGATGTATAACACAAATTGTATGAAGTGGATAAAATATCATTCTTTTACTTATTTAACTTAAATGAATACAAATAAAATCAATCCTTTAATATCTTCAACTTCAACTGAATATGAGAGATCCAACTCTTTGATGCAAGACTCAGCTTTTAGTTCTCAGATCCAACTGAGAAATGAGGACTCCAACCCGCATAACAAGACCCAACTTGTTAATCTCAGATCCAATTGAGATGTGAGGAATCTAATCCTCATGACAAGACTCAGCTTGTAAACAGGCGTTGTTGGGAAAAACACCCTACGGAATAACAAACTAGGGTCAGACTTGCATGCATATTTGACCGAATAGAAACTACTTTTTTACCTACATCCCAAGATTTAAATCCCTTTTTCTCATTAAATGCATGGAAAATGACCACCTACCTTATTACCGACGTTTGATGTAGATCCTCTGTTGTGATTTGATTACTTTCTTGTGCTGCTCCTTCCACAGATGACCTGCACTCAAGACAAACAACAACTATGCATGCATGCTACTTTTATACTAAAGGGTTAAAAATCAAGCATAAATTCATCAAACTATAGACAATTCATGAATTGAGATGAGAAAAGCATTCTTTTTATTACTGAAAGTGAATCAACTTACAAAAGCTGAGACCGACCATCGCTCCTTGAACCTGATCCTGGGCTCCTCTTCTTCTGTCCTTCAACTGCTTTGTGTTAAATCTACTTTGGCATGAGGAAAGGCTAAAGGGTTGGGACAATGGATTACGTAAATGGGCAGAGTTTCTTCGCTATATTTTTTCCTCCTCCAAATGGTACCCCTACCCCTTCTTTTATAGGCTAGAAGGAGCTAGGGTTTTGGACGAACCCTCGGCCATGCATGGTCTAGAGTTTCAATTAACTGACCCATAGATTTTTGTTCCATCGACAACTTTCCTTTTTTCGTGCTTTGTTAGGTACACGCGGGCTGTTGTGAGTCAGCCAGCGTGTACACGCGTGCAGTAATGGGTTAGGGCGCGTGGACCTTTACACAAGAGGATTTTCAAAGAGTTGTTCAGCAGAGTTTTGGCAAAGAAGGGATATGAGTTGGCCTGATGCCAGGTAAGAATGTGTGGTGCAATTTAGGGTTATAACAAATTCCCCCTAATGTGTGAGGTCAAAAAGTATCTGATGGCCGAAATACATTACCAATCTTTACTGATGCGTCGAACGATTGAGCCCAAGGATCAGGAACCAGGAGGTGTCGTCTGCAAAATAACAAATGTCTCACCGAGGCAGGCATACTTATGATCGGGATAAAAAAGAACCATGGATACCAATCAAATACATTGTAGATCCATGTCAAATAACTATAAAGAGTAGCTGCGAATAATACACAGCGGAGCTACATCTTGAAATAAAAAAGATATACATATAGAGTATCCATCTTCTAGAAGTTGATTCGGCCTGCCGGCTGGACTTCAGAGCTCGAGCAACAACTTCAAAATCTTATAAAACTCAGGTAAGAGTGTAATATGAGTGTACGACTGCACTACCCAGAGGTCTTCGACGGCTCGTCGATCATAGACTTGATAATCTTGATGATCGGACTGAAGGCTTCAGTGATTTCAAACAAGGACTTGATTGGACGTTCAGGATGGTCGGGTATGCGGACAAGAGACATATTGCAGAGGGGCCAACTCAGGCTTAGTGAAAAAATTCCCTTGGACAATAGCACGACAAGTGATAAGACTCAGGCAACATATATGTTAATCATAAGTCTACGAAGCAGGAGGCAACGCAAACTCTCCATATGTTTGGAATAATAACCAAATGGTGGAGGACACAACTCTATATAGTGAAAAAAGATTCCTAAGGTCGTACTACATCCCATAGTCTGATGATCAAATGGACATATGTTCTTTATCCAAGGGCGACTCATTATGCTGCCAATAAAGAAAATACTTTTCCCATCCTCTTTTTGGGGTATATTTGATTTTTTTTGTTCTTTTCAATAATTTTGGAAAAAAAATAAAGGAATATTACGTTACAATGGAGGAACGAGTACTGCAAACATACAAACTCAAGGCACAAGGACAAGACTGATGTTCTGGTGAAATGATACTTGGGAAAAATCCTCCAGCGGCCAAAGGTGTTAAGACGCAGAAGAAAACTGTCACAAGGCTAGTGGATAAGGTATGCAAATGCGATTAATAGAACACACAATGGTAACGTCCTTCGATGTAAGTTTAACAAGCCCAGAGAAGGTAAGCTTGGTGGTTTTTCATATTTAGAGAGTCTGAAAAAGCATAAAAGGAGACTTCGTTGGGGTACCTTTTTCGACAATAGTCTAGTCAATTCGAAAAAGGGGTAAACTAGCACCGATCAGACGTCAATTCAAAACCATTTTAACGAGTGTGACAAGGACAAGATCACTTGGCCATTTTTTCACTTTTAAGGAGTCTGAAAAAAGATTAACTATGGACTCTGTCAGGAATATTCTTCTGGACCAATTTAACAAGTGTGAAAGAATAAGGTCACTCGACAATCTTTTCAATTATAGGGAGTCTGAAAAGAGCTTAACTATGGACTCCGTGGGGGTTTCTTTTTCGTAAGTTTAGTCCCTCAGGCCCGAAAAAGGAAAAAAATTATACCTGAGAGTACTCTTCTAAAGAATGGAAATTCAATAGAGTATACCTTTGTTTGTACAGTTGACCCTCTGGACCGAAAAAGGGGTAAACTACCGCCGGACAGAGGTGACTTCAAATTTCAGTTTAACGAGCGTGAAAGGCCACAAGAACGCTCAACAATCTTTTCATTTTTAGAGGGTCTGAAAAGGGCTTAAAAGGAGACCCATTATTTTTGGGAGTCCTAAGGGTGAGACAAAGAGCGAAAAAGAATCATGCAAATGAGGCTCAAACTCATATTCAGGAAAGACTATACGGACTCCCAAGCCTATAGTGTTTTTAGAAACGGCATGGACACCATAATGCAACCAGGACCTACCTAGGGCATCCATGTTCTGGTAAGCTCTACCGCCATGTTGTGACACTTCTAAATAAAATATGATGGTTCTGTGTCAAAACCTAATGGGATCGATCCTATAGAAAAGGAAAAAGACAACAAGGTTCAAAAGTCAGGGTGGTAACCTAACCTATATGCTCAAGTTTATTTTTGAAATTTTTTATGGACCGTCAATAATTTCTCAAAACTCAAAAAAAAAATGTCCCAATACCCAATCAAATCCCTCCCATATAACTCCTGAATCACTTTAAATGATTTTTGGTATAAAGAAACTGATAAGGGAGGCCAAAAAAGTGACAAAAAAAGGCCAAAAAGTCTATAAATAGAAGTTGGCAGCTCATTATCACCATTGTTGATTTGGAAATTGACTCTGGAGCCAAAAGACCCCCTTTGCCAAAAATAGTGATTCCGGGAGCTACAGTGGACGAAACGAACCTCTGTTTGGACCAAGTAAGTACAAACTCCCTTATCTAGCTATTCAATACTTCAATTTTGTTGTTTAGTTTATTTTTTGGGTGGGCGTCGACCTTAAAAAGGTCAGCCCTAGGTACACATGGGTTGTATCTAGACAGGTCATGTGTACATTCGGGCAGAGTAAAGTCTACCCACATGTACACGCAACTATCACCTCTACAGCCCGCGTGTACCCCCCTTTTGTAATGAAAAAGAAAAATAAAATCAAGTACTAACCCTCCTTTACCTTGTTGTGTTGGCATGATGTATGTCTAGTGGAGGGAAAGGGAGCATGAGGCAATCAGTGAGTTGGTTGCAGCAGATCCGAATGTCATGGTCATGTTAATGCAATGAGGTTTACTAAAATTCTTTCTATGTCCATTCATGCGTGCACAACCAAGGCTACTGAATGCCTTGATTGACTACTAGCACCTTGATGCAGAGGCTTTTATGCTAGAGGGGCAATCACTGGTGCCCACCACCGAGGATATCTACTTTCTGACTGGCCTCTCAAGGAGAGGGGAACTAGTCAACTTCCGGACGTTTCCTGCAGGACCGAGCAAGATATCGAAACTGATAGCTAAGCATTGTGAGGCTGGGATTGACCGTGTGGGCTCCCAGGTACCTATTAGTAAGATTACTAGCTTAGGGCTACAGAATATATTGTTATTGATTGGGTGGATTATCGGCTCAACAGCCTTGCATCAGGAGTCTCACACACAAATGAACTGTGCCATCTAGTGCATGAATGCACAGATTTTAGATTGGAGTACCACGATGCTCGAGTGCATGAGGAGGCAATTGACAGATTGCCGACAATGGACATAGAGGAACTTCGGGTTCAGGACCATGTTGTGTTCGTTATTTTTTTAGATAGTTCCAAGTTTTAGTCCTTGGGTTGTAGTACAAGGGCATCAGTCCTCATTCCCTGCAGTGTGTAGATGGGCAGTATTACTACCGCGACAGGGTGGTTGAAGGACCGTTGAGTCTTTCAATGATGATTTCTTCGCGTGGTTGTCATGACAGATCCCTGTGTTTGAGGACTACCCATATGCAGGGATAGACTTTTCTAGAGATCCTGAGATACCCGTGCCTCCTGGTGAGGAGCGAGGGGAGATGGGTAAGTCTCCACCTTTGTAGTTTTTTTTTGTTTGCATGTGTAATTTTTATGTCATTTTTGTTATATATATCATTTTTTTGTATGCCAGAGTATTTGACAGATAAAAGTTTGTTGCATGCAGATGTGGGACCCGTGCGACCTGCTGATTATGCACGGAACATGCGTCGTCCACGGCCAGAGGCCATGACTGCCGCCGCTGGGGGATAAGCAGTAGCAGGGAACCTCCCAGCCGGAGAGGCCGAGAGAGTCCTTATATGAGTTGAGCAAAACTTCACTATGCTCACTCGCACAGTCCCGATGGCAGAGATAGAGGACCTGCCACCATCCATACAACCTCATGTAGTGGGGGCACCTCAGACATGGGTCTGATTTGTTAGGCATTTAGCCCGTGTTGTGGATGATTATAATAGGGCCCATAGGCCCTGAACCTACTTAGACTTTTTATGTGCCATGAGCACCTACTTATATATATTTTTTGAGGGCATAAGCCCGGTGACTCGTTACTACCCATTTTTGAGGCGCTTGCGTCCATCTATGTACTCTGGTTATTTTATGATGTTATATATGGTTTTTATCTTTTGTGTCTTATGGATTCTGTGTGCAAAAATGTATTTACATGTTTATTTCAATGTTCTTTCATATGTGTGCAAGATGCCAATCTAAAATTTGATTAGCTAGAGTATCTGTAATTTGGTTTAATCTCCTAGGAACATGAAAATATGTAATATAATCAAAGTTTCATTCTAAGAGAGGTACCCTAAGGAATCGTCGGTGTAAAGTTGGATCATGAACCTGGTATACTCTGTTTAGCTGCGACACAACCAGTTGAGCATCGAGATAGACCCGGAGATGAGAGATACCCAATGACAAGACATCATGAAGCAACTCAATAACTGCACTATACTCGGCGACATTATTTGTGGTGTCACCTAAGCATATACCTCCAGAAGATAACAACTGGCCCTGAGGTGAAAATATTACCCAAGCTGTTGAGGCAAGACTCCACGTGTGCCGACTAGCACCGTCTGCATACCCAACGAACACCTCAGAATCACTTGACATCTACCATATTGACGAAAGATAACATCAATGACACGTCCATAACACTTAAAAGAAACTTAAAAAGTAATAGTACAAAGACTATACATATGTTACAAAAGGTGACCCACAGTGACCTATCTATGAGTAATACTTCTTGAGGTAGAGCCCATTTCTAGGCTCTGCCAAAGTATTCCCTTCAAAATCAACCAAATGATAAGCGCCTTTTTTTAATACCTCTTTTACAATGAAGGGTCCGAACCACATGGGTTTAAAATTTCTTGCCCCCAGGGGGTCCTTATCTTGGTCATAGACCAAGACAAGGTCTCCCTCAGAAAAAATCTGAGGATGAATGGACCTATCATACTGACACTTGACCTTATGTTTGTGAGCCTCATTGGCCAGGGCCGCATCGCGACGCTGCTCATCGAGCTGCTCAAGGTGTACTAACCGTTCTTCAAGCAGAGAAGTGTCTGGAAATAAGTGTACTACCAAATTTAGAGATGGGATTTTACATTCGATGGGAAAGACTGCTTCCAGCCCATAAACAAGTTGAAAAGGTGAGAAACCGGTTGCAGTCTTAACAGATGTTCGGTAAGCCCATAATGCCGAGTATAACATCAAATGCCAATTTGACTTGGCTGAGTTGATAGTTCGCTGTAGAATAGTCTTAAGAGTTTTGTTTACATCTTCCACCTACCCATTGGCTTGGGGGTAGTAAGGTGATGAATGCCCCTGTCGTAACCCAAGATTTGATGTTAATTCGGACATCATTTGGTTCTGAAAGTGACTACCATGGTCAGTGACAATCTCTCTCGGGACACCGAACCTTGCTATGATATGGTTGAATAAGAAGAGAGATACAGTATCTCCATCATATTTAAACATTGGCATAGCTTCGACCCACTTAGTGAAGTAGTCGACAGCTACGATGATATAGTGGTGCCCCCTTGCTGACGGGGGGTTGCATGTAGTGTAATCAATCCCCCACTTAGTGAAGGGACCAACTATGATGACAGGAAACATAGGAGCGGGATGTGCCCTCATCTTCTGGGAGAATATTTGGCATGGATGACACTTCTTGACCGATTCGATACAATCTTTAATAAGTGTTGTCTAGAAGTAACCTGCTCATAAAATATTTTGGGTTGTTGCCAACCCAGATAAATGACCGCCACAAGCTCCATTATGGCAATCGTTGAGCACGATGATGGCCTCCTCATGAGTGAGACATCGACGTAAGATGCAGTCTACACCTCTCTGATACAACGTATCATCGAGTATGAGATAATTTGTAGACTGATGGCGTATCTGCTGACGCTCGTCACAAGAAGCAGAGGTGGGGCATTTCAAAGTCTGGAGATAGATAAGTATATCTCTGTACCAGGGGTCTGTAGATGCAATAAAAAACATATCTCCTCGGATAGGCAATTCCTCAGGCACAACGTCACTTGACTCAACCGAAAGTTCTGAAATAAGCTCTGCGAAGACCAATGACTTCTTGGACTTTGCTGAAATGAAGTCTAAGTCAAATTCTTGGAGGATGACTATCCATCTACTGATTTTTCTGCCTATAACTCGTCGTGTAAACATGTATTGGAATGGATTCATGACAGCAATGACGGTGGTCTTGCGAAACAGAACATAGTGATGGAATCGTTGAACAGCATGAACTGCTGCCAACGCAAGTTTTTCGATATAAGAAGAATTGAGTTCCAGTCCTACGAGGCCTCGGCTCAGGTAATAGATCACGTATTCTGAAAATGAATCATCTTCCTAAACTAAAACCATGCCAATGGTTGACTCTGCGACAACCAGATATAATAAGAAATCTTTGTTATAGTTAGGTGGTCGTAGCAGAGGTGCGGTTGTAAGGGCATGTTTTAATGCGTCGAAAGAGCGTTAAGCGGCTTCGTCCCAGAAAAAATGGATGTCTTTCTTTAGTAAACGCATAAAGCCCTTGGTGATTTCATCATAGTTGGCGATCAAGCATTGTAAGAAGTTTGCCTTGCCTTGTAGACTCTGAAGTTGTAGGATTGTACTTAGGGGGGGGGCAATTGGATTATTGCCTCCACCTTAAGAGGATCAACCATGATCCCTGTTGTTGATACGATGAAACCTAACAATTGTCCTGACGTTACATAGAAGCTGCACTTGTTTGGATTCAAGCGAATCCTAAAGTTGTGACAACGTTCGAAGATTAGTCTAAGGTGTGTGGGATGATTCGTTCACTTATGAGAGCGTGATGCTAAATCATCTAGATAGGCCTCGACTATATGCTTGAGGTCATGAAAAGAAAAATACATGGCCCACTGGAATGTGGCTCCAGCATTGTTAAGGCCAAAATGCATCTTACAATATGTGAATGTACCCCACGAACAAATGAATGTTGTTTTATGCTGGTCTTCAGGTTTGATTTGGATTTGATTATATCCTGAAAATCCATCCATGAAAGAAAAGGCTTCACAACCTTCACATTCATCAATGATCTGGTCAATGAATGGTGTTGAAAAATTATCCTTGGGACATGCCTTGTTCAAATCACGGAAATCAGTACATACACGAATCGTGCCTTGTTTTTTATTGACTGGCACAGGATTGGACACCCATTGAGTCAAATGGATAGGATAAATAAAGCTTGCCTTTAGCAATTTCTCAACCTCAATCTTGATGGTTGCTTCTTTCTTGGGATTGACTGGACGAATTTTTTGTCAAACAGGTTTGGCATCAGGATATCTTGTGATTTCATGTTCAACTATTTTCGGATCGATACCTGGCATTTCCTCATAAGACCAGGAAAAAACATCGCAAAATTCTTTGAAAAGATCCATGTAAATTTGAATCTCTTTGAGGGAGTAATTCGCTCCGACGAAGACATTCTCTACGATGCCAGGGTTTTGGGAGATGTTGATGGGTATAGTTTCAACAATAGCCACCATATTTCCCTCAGCATAAATTTCCTACATAGCTAAGAGATTAATATGACATGGTTGATCTCCCATCATGGTAATGGTGAATTCTCCTACTTCGATTCAGCTTAACTCTGGGAGAAAATATGATCTGTGATGAAGATCTTCCCAAGGTTTGTCCGGACTAGTCATTGCTTCGATTACTGCTTCATCAGAAGGAAAGACTAAGTCTAACGAATCGATGTTAGCGAGAGAACCTTGAGCCCAAATAGGCTCTAGAAGTGGATCGAACTCTTGTGCAGGAGTCGGATTAGGGTTAGCTGAAGCTTGCTAGACTATAGAGTATGCTACCTCAGCGGCAGACAAGGGCATGGACATACCTGAGTGCCCCATATCATCCATCATGGCTGGTGGGGAAGGAAGAATCCAAGGATCCTCAAAGTAAGTTGTGCGGAACGATGAAACTTGAAAAATCTCAACCTTATGGTGATTAGATATAAATTTGATATCGTCGTGAGGAGGTGGGAAATCGAAGGTACCCATCAAGGATGGGCATAAGACCACTCCTACATTAATGACACCTGATTGAGGATTATCAATCATCGGGATCGTGGATGCCCCCAAAGCTAGATCAGGTCTGGAGAAAGACAGTTGATCAATGGTCACTATCCGACCCTCATGTGGAAACAACAAGACTCGGAAAACTGTAGCAACCACAGCTTGCATAGCATAAGTCCAACTCTATCCTAACAAGAGGTTATAGTCGAGGGGAGCATCGACTACCTCTACTTCAACACACATGGTTGTTTCTCCTAACTGCATAGGGAAAGAAGGAATGATGCCGTGTGGTCAGAATGAACGACCGTCGAAAGCAGTGAGGAGAGTAGGTGATGGAGACAAAACAGGCTAGTCGATGGCCTTCCATCATGCTAACGACATAATGCATGTCGAGGCGCCCTCGTCGACCATCGTGCAGAAGATATTTCAAGTAAAAGTTTTCGTGGGATGAGCCACTACTATATGAAACGCTACGTGGTAAGGCAGACGAGGTTTTAAGTCGGTGGTATCTAACATGATGGTGCCCGGATTACAAGTCTCATTAGAGCCCAAAGCAGTTAACAAGGCTTTCCTCTGAGCAGGGCATCTTTGGAGGACCTCCAAAGAATACATCGCGCAAGGGGTTTGTGATAAATCCACCACCACAGAGTAATTTTGGGCGGCCCTTGCATTTGGGTTGTGAGAAGCTTTTTTAAATGCACCCTTTGGAATGCGTGTCATTGTTTCTCCCAATGTCTTCTCAATCTGTAGATGAAGAGATGGGAGATCAACTTCTTTACCCTTCTTAGAAGCGTTTGGATTATTATATTCGTGTGCTCTAGTCATTATGAAAGCATCACCCCTAACCATATAGACGTTCATGGATGAGGGATTGTTTGGAGGAGGGAAGGTTTCTTGGCTGCCCCCTTCTGTGCTTGTAGAGGCTTGAGTTAGATTTTGCCCATGTTGAAAGGGATTAGTCAACACTGCTTGTTGTTGTTGTGTGACAAAATTTTGGGCCTTTGCAAGTCGAGGACAAAGATGAGTTGGGTGGTCTTTCGCGCACAAGTTGCATGGATACCTCGCCTTCCGTTTTTCTGTGTTTTCCCCGCCAGCATTATCAATGGGTTTTTCATCCCCCTTATCCTTCTTTTGTTGTTTTTTCTTCCCTTCAGGATGTTGGGTGGCCTTTGGGTTAGTCGACTTCACGGTGTGTACTTCTGACGTTTGGGTAGGGGGAGCAGCCAAAGAAGTAGTTTGGCTGGCCGCTATGTGTTTAATGGATAATTGTTGCAACTGTTTTGTCAATTGCTCAGCGGGCTTAGTTTGTGCTGAACCAACAATACCATCGGCATGTGGTCCAACTCTCTGTCTAGCTTTATCCAGTATCAAACGTGGCACATCTGGCAAGATGGTGTATAATAAACCAGACTGAGAATAGATGAGCTCAAACTGTTGAGCCCTCATGATGGCATATTCTTTGGAGAAAACTCTGGATGTCACAATGTCTTTGGATAACTGGGGGATCAAAGACTTAAGGAACCACTCAAGCAGGAATGCTGGTGGGATTGGTACTTTGATTAGACTCTTTCGGCGTCTCCATTCTTAGATATGATCAGAGATATGGTCCGCTGTTGTCTGTTTGAAATTGGCGAGCAGCTCTATGCCAGCATCGTATCTCACAAGTAACTGGAAATGGTTAAGGAAGGCCATCACCAGTTCGCCAAAAGAAGAGTATCTTGAGCGATCGAGCTCGATGTACCATTTCGCGGCACTCCCAATAAGAGTATGTTGAAACAATCGCAACTGTACGGAGTCATCTTTCAATGAGTTAGATGAGCAGCAAAGATGAAAGGTAGTTACATGATGCCCTGGATATTCATTAGGCTTGGCCTGAAACTTTGGAATGTCTGAAGGAAACTTCATCAGCATAGGAGGCCAATGTGGATCGTAACAAATAGGATCATTTAACAACCTTGTCAAATATGGCAAGTGTAAAGTCATCAGGAATGGTAGTTTGGGTTGTTGTTGATAACCTGGGAAAAAGGGCCCTGGAGTTTGACTGGCACCAGGTTGCCAGGAAAAGTTTGGCTGCTGGCTCGGATTCTGGTAGAAACCATGGCCTTGACCAGCGTAAGGATTTTGCATTTGTGGAGACATCATCGGCTGATTTCCCAAAAAGGACAATGAGTGTTGGGCATGCATTGTATTCAGAGGACTTTAGGAAGGATTACCCCATGCCGGTCCTGCGGGGAGAGGCATAGAAGTTTGTCTGGGGTTCCATTGACTGTTGAAAGAATTACCCCAGAACGACATTCCGAAGGAGGGAATGAATCCTTGTCTTGAATTCCAAGGTCCTGCTATGTGTGCCCCCTGTGCAGGAATAGTACCCTGTGTAGGAGTAGATTGTCCAAAAATGGGGTTGCCCCCAGATGGGAAAGTAGATGACGATAAAGTGTTGTTACCAAACGTTCTGTTCCAAGAAAATGATGTTGAACCTACAGACATACTGTGCGAAGGGGGTCCTTGACTCCCTGCTCCAAGTAAACTTGTGTGTGTAGGCTGCCTGACGAGTTGCTGATGCGGACCACCAAGTGAAGCGTTAAAAGGGATAGGAGTGCCCCCAAGTTGACCTTGCAGAGGAGCGCTAGAGCTCCCTATCCCCAGACCCAAAGTCTGTAAAGTGGAGTAGGTTAGTACAGGACTTGTTCCTGAACTAGGCATACCGTATGAAAACGGAGGGCCTGTCCCACTAGGTGTGAAGGGAGTTGTGGCCGCCGCCATAGACGGTTTTGGTCCACTGTGCGATGTAGTTGCAGTCGAGACCATGGTGGCTCGGACCAACAATGGTAAGTTAGGAGATGAATCTCCTGTGGTGGCAACTGTGATGGGAATTGATGAATTCCCAGAAGGAGTAACATCATTTGTTTCCATTTCTGTGTGAGGCACTGTCTGGCGTTCGTGAAATTGGATTGGTACAATAAATGGTGCCAAGATATCAGTGGTTGGGGTTTCAACCGAGCCAATAGCGGATGCTTCAAGGTTCAATATGGTTGATTCCTCCGAGAGTTGTTCGGGCACAAAGGTTTGTAACCCGATCGCTTCAAAAGACCCTTGTTGGTCTAGCTTCCGCCTTAATGGTGGCGGGGGTGGCTCCAGTGCAACCGGCGATAGGCCAAGAAGCCTTCATGAACGGCGAAGCTCAGGATCGTCCACTATGTGAGAATATCCAATACATGCTAAGGTATTCTAAACGTTCAAAAGTAACACACACTAAAAAAGAATCCCCTAAGAGATAATACAAGAAATCACTAAACTATTTGGAAGAACAGTTACAACAACCAACACTAGAGAAACTTACCGGTGCAAGTGCAACTTGAACATGGAAGAACCCTCCGGGTATACTCTACAAAGCATGGCCCGATGTCTGTCCTAGGTACCGCAGTATACCCCCTCAGTCACCTGTGTATGTCCCTAAAAATATTGGCAACTAGGTTGCCATCACGCGAACAGTCACCAGGCGGGTACAGTCGAAAGTCGGGTAGACCACAATGAGCAGGGTATCGAGCCCGAAACCTGTCAAGGGTATCGAGAGAAAATGGTCCAGAAGACAATTGAGGACCTCAAATGTATTCGAGACCCATGAAGCCCGATGGCAAATGAAAACGACGGAATCCCAAAACAAGCCCTCTATATGTGTTCCCCACTACGATTGGTCCAACTTTGGAGGGGTTATCTCTGCTACCTTTCCGCACGCGACCTTGTGTTTATCCCCTATGTTAGAGGGGGGTCCCAGACAACTTCCACGAAACTAGACTTAGACACTCCCGATATCAGACTCCAATGTTTGGTTTTGAATGGCCTTGAAGAGTTTCCTCTCCAACCTAATCCAAGGCCCTAATCCTGAACTAGTTTGTGAACCCTACAAACATAAAAGTCTAGTAGATTTTAAAATTAGCATTGCTTTTAAGGATTTATCTTACATCAAGGGGTATGAGGGTGAAACTGATGATGTGTAAAAGATGAAATAAAAAATGAATGAAAAAGCAGGAAACAAAAAACTTTTACAAAATGCAAAATTTCAACAACTTTTCACAAAAAAAGACTTTTTTTTTTAATTTTTTCTAAGATTTTGGACAACAAACTCACAGGAATTTCGCTCGACTACGAGCTACTTATCATCTAAGTGCACTGCAAAAACTTACAAAATAAAAGACTTTTCCCTAGCTAATGATGTAGAAACACATTCTTTAACCAAAGAAGAAAATGAAAAGAGATTTTTTATTTATTTAAATGCTAATAAAGCAAGAAAGGGAAAATACTGACAAGCAAAAAACCAAGAAAACAATTTTGGCTTAAAGCGCAGATCGCAAAGAATCAGATTGAAGAATCACACAAAAGCAATTGAACAAACAATGACTCTCACACTTGTCTAAAAACCATAAAACACAATTTTTTTTTTATTTTTCTGTCAACTATTAACTGAGAAAAAGCAGGCTAAGGGTAATATGAATCCTAACCTACTGACTGTTCAAATCTAGATTCAAACACCTGAGAGGAATACTTCTTATCAAAGGAGGGGATGACTGCCCCACCCTGAGCAAAAAGTAGCTTGTACAAGCACACGACTGTCACTAAAACAGAACACGTGCAAACGCATGCTGAACAGAGACAAAAAGCGTGTACACGCGGGCTGACCTTGTACAGGCCGCATGTATATCTAAATTCTAAGGAAAAATATGAAAACAGGCAGTCCAGACCAGGAAGAGGCCTCTGGTACTGATAACCAGGATCCCTTGAAGGCTTGGATGCTCTTTCTAATAGAAAAGACAAATAATGCAAGGGATAATAAAGCGAAAAAAAGAAATCTGAGATAGGACTATGAACCAGCAAGACTTAGAAAGGATTCTAGAAAACCCCTTGAGAATGTGTAATTCTGACAGGGAAGAGGAGTACTGCCTCTAAGGTTCTCTGAACTCCTACACGCTACTGCTATCTCTACAACTAGTGTTCACACGCGGGCTATCAGAGGATAGGGCGCGGGTACACGTGTTCAGGCCTTCTGCAGGCCACGTGTACCTCTGTGTGTCCCAAAAAATACAGTCAAGCAAAAGTCAGGGAAAGCTAGTATGGAAAACCAGACTCCCTACTAGCTCAGACCTTTCAGAAAAATAAAGGACAGGCAAAGAAAAAGCAGAAAACCTAGTCTCTAAACTACCCAAAAACTCAAATAAATCTAGGAACCCTAAAGAGTATTCTCCCCAGTATGGTCGCCAATTCTATTGTTGGGAAAAACACCCTACGGACTAGCAAACTAGGGTCAGACTTGCATGCAGATTTGACCGAATAGAAACTACTTTTTTACCTACATCCCAAGATTTAAATCCCCTTTTCTCAGTAAATGCATGGAAAAGGACCACCTACCTTATTACTGGCGTTCGATGTAGATCCTCTGTTGCACTTTGATTACTTGCTTGTGCTACTCCTTCCATAGATGACCTGCACTCAAGACAAACAAAAACTATGCATGCATACTACTTTTATACTAAAGGGTTAAAAATCAAGCATAAATTCATCAAACCACAGACAATTCATGAATTGGGACGGGAAAAGCATTCTTTTTATTATTGAAAGTGAATCAACTTACAAAAGCTGAGACCGGCCATCGCTCCTTGAACTTGATCCTGGGATCCTCTTATTCCGTCCTTCAACTGCTTTGCGTTAAATCTCCTTTGGCATGAGGAAAGGCTAAAGGGTTGGGACAATGGATTACGTAAATGGGCAGAGTTTCTTCGCTATATTTTTTCCTCCTCCAAATGGTACCCTTACCCCTTATTTTATAGGCTAGAAGGAGCTAGGGTTTTGGATGAACCCTCAGCCATGCATGGTCGGGAGTTTCAGTTAACTGACCCATAGCTTTTTGTTCCATTGGCAACTTTCCTTTTTTCGTGCTTTGTTAGGTACACGCAGGCTGTTGTGAGTCATCCAGCGTGTACACGCGTCCAGTAATGGGTTAGGGCGCGTGGGCCTTTACACAAGAGGATTTTCAAAGAGTTGTTCAGCAGAGTTTTGGCAAAGAAGGGATATGAGTTGGCATGATGCCAGGTAAGCATGTGTGGTGCAATTTAGGGTTATAACAATAGACACCAACCTAATAGAATGAAATTTCATTCAATCCATTATATATATATATCCACCAAGACACACTCTTCCCTTCATATTCATTTACTTATATAATCCTCCAAAGGGTGCCAGTTTGAAACAATGCGTTCTTTTGGAATGAAACTTAATTAACACAAATGGTTACTTTTATTAATTAATTTCTGTACACCAATTTAGATAGCGATTTTCATATGACGATTCTGGAGTGATGGAAACGAATTTTAAAATTCTACGACATGATTTTTTTGTAGAACATTCCCAACTAGACGAAACATGAGAAATTTCCTCGGAAAGTGTGCGAGGTGGCTAGTATAGACAGTTCTTTAAAGGAAACGTGCCCATATTGAATTATGTACAAATCACATTTTCGTGAATGTCTAAATCGACCTCCACATATCTCCTTTGTTGGTGATTATTTAAAATCAACTTGTAAACAGTTTACTTGATGGTTATATCAAAATCAATTCCTTCTAAGTTGCTAGTCACTAAATATTTAATTTGGTCTCACCATTTTTCGTATCTGCATCCTCATTCAACTGACAAACATATTTTTGGTCAACTAAACAAGGAGAAATTTTGACTTGAGTATTTCAATTCTAGTCGACCTATCTTACTTCACCCTCGACCCAACTTGTATTTAAGTTTACTTCGACTTTGACCTTTAGGTTACTTCTTTCTTGGATTGACTCGACTTGGAAGAAAACCAATTTGAGAAATTCGACTTTGGTAATCTCGACTTGCTTTGGCCAACATGTATTTCCCGACTCAATTTTCATTTCACTTCGACCTTCATTTGGTCAACTTGTCTTCGACTCGTCTTGAAATCGATCGACTTGTCTTCTCCAACTTACATCAATGTGCAGGATTGTAGTCGGTCGATTTGTCTTTGACTCGTCTTGTAGTCAATCGAATTCTAGATAGTTGACATTATTGTTGTTTGAATTGACTCAACTTGTGACTCGATGGTGTCAATGCTTCCTCACCAAACCTCCACCATTGACATTATGTCTCATCTTTGGAATTTTCTTCAATTGAGATTTTTTGAATCACTTTTAATGAACCATGTGTTATTAACTTCTTTATTTGTGATTTGTATGGATCCATATTGGATTATCCATTTACCCTTTTTATCTTGAAAATTTCTTCTTTTGTGCATGGATGTTAATGACACAACCTCAACCTTATACAATATAGGATGAGTGTATCAATTTAATACAATATATTAGTCAATATTATCTTTCTATTGATATTCAATTCACCTCCATAGCATTATGTCCAATATTGACAATGCTTGACATTCGAGTCACCTTCATAACATTATGTCCAATATTGACAATGCTTGGTATTTAAGTCACCTTCATAACATTATGTCTAATATTGAAAATGCTTCTCAAACCGATCAATCAATGATACTTCATCTATTCATCAAGGTTGATATCAATGGAAACCAAATTGCCAACATCCTTTCCCATCAAATAGTGCTTCCACTTCTTAACAACTTGAACCAGGGCATATATTTTCTTGTCTTAGGTAGGGTAGTTGAGAATTGTCCCATGAAATATCTTAGAATGATAGCATGCATGCCTTCCTCCTTGCATCAAAATTGCTCCCATGGTACACCCACTTGCATATGTCTTCACTTTCAAAGGATTTTGCAAGTTTGGTATTGTGAGAACTAGTGTTTTACTAAAATTTATTTTTAGCTCATCAAAATTCTTCTATTGATTCTTCCCCCACTGGAAACTCTTATCACTCATTGTTATGGCATGGAGTGGTGTAGCTACTACTGTAAATGAAGCTATGGAATTACACAAATACTATGTTACCCCAACAAAGATCTTAACTTAAGTGATAGTTATAGGAACTAGCCATTTCATGATGACCTCCATCTTTGTGATATCTATCTTGAGTTCCCCTCCACCGATTACATACCTCAAATACATCAATGACTACTGAGAAAACTCACATTTCTTGAGGCTATCCAACAACTAGTTTTTTTTCAAGGTCTCTAACACCCACAAAAGATGTGAGACATGCTCTTCCTAGGTAGATATATAAACCAATATATTATCCAAATAAACTATGACAAATGAATCTAAATATGGGCATAATACATCATTCATTAGTCTCATAAATGTAGTTGGTGCATTATATAAGCCAAATGGCATGGCCAACCATTCATACAGACCTTGCCTTGTCTTGATGGTGGTATTCTAGGTGTCTTCTCCTTTAAAATGTACCTATTAGTATCATGATTTCATATCCAACTTGATGAAGTACTTGGAGTGTTGCAACTGGTCTAACAAATCATCAATCCTGGGTAGAGGGTATTGATTCTTGAGTGTAATATTGTTTAAATCTCTATAATAGATACACATTTACCAATTTACATCCTTCTTGGGTACTATAATGATAGGTGACTCACAAGGTGAGGTGCTCAGTCGAATAACTCCCTGCTCCAACAACTACTACAACTAATTCTTCACTTCATTTGCTTCTAGAATGGATTGTCTATATAGTCCAATGTTCAACAATGGAGAGTCTAGAAATAACTATATTTCATGCTCCACTTCCCTCTTGGGTGGTATACCTTTAGGTTCATAAAACACTCCTTTGTATTCCTATAGCAACTCCTCTAACTAATGTTACACCCCTTTAGGTATTCCTTTACTCTTATCGACTCATCATTAGACTGATTTTCTCTTAAGAAAAGTAAAACATCTTTCTTACTAGAACTAATCAACTTTTGGCTTGGTTGGCGCTTACGAGTGAGATCTTCAATTTTCCTTTATGTGCATTGATTATGTAGGAATTCCTAGCATTGATCAAGAAGTATTGGTTGAATCTTTGTCTGAATATTTCATCCCTCATATGCATGTATAGGCTCCCAAACACGACACCACACATGTCTAAGGATACTACATCCAACATCACTCATCAATAAAATCCAGACTTACAACAAATTTAATTACACTACTTCATTACCTTGATCTCTGCATCCTTGTTTACCCAACCCATTGGATAGGGGATAATATAATCACAAACCTCCAATCCAAGATTTTTGACCAAATATGCTACTATGAGATTAGCATGTGAACCAGAGTTGAATAAAGTGTATATATTGGTCTTCTTAACCTGGATCTTGATTTGGAAGAGTTTAGTCACATCCTTCTCTTCCTAGTGATGAAGTCTACTCAAATTCACCTCCTTTTGCACTGATGTGAAAACAATCTTCTCATCCACATCAGAGTTGATTTTGACCTGATTGCTCAAATTCGTAGCTAGAAGATTATTTTTCTTTGCATCCTTCTTTTGGTTCTTTGCATTCAGCTCTGGATGTAGTTTCCAACACTTTTCCTTAGTGTGACCATTAATATTGCAATGGTTACAATGGTTGTTGGAATCATTTCACTGATGTGAAGTGACTGTCATTTTTGTATCCTCC
>ML777628.1:892911-920402 GCA_009831015.1 Picea engelmannii | reverse complement strand
AATGTTTTATTTTATTCTCCCTTTTTAATTTAATACTTTATTAATTAGTTAATTAATTAATAATCAAATTTATCATTAACCATATTGATTAAAGAGTTAATTATACTTAAATGAATCATATTAATAATTAAGGGTCGTTACATCGATTCTCTGGACCTACAACTTATTGGTGTTGATTGGAAATATCAAATATATCATATTCATAGATCTGATTAGAAATATGATTGGAATAAGTCTCACAAAGTTTCTCAACTAGTGGCGATGGAGATGGAGGTGTGGACTATTAAATTTGGCAGCATCGACAGTCATTCTCCAATGAGAGGCCATATGGGCCACCCTGAGGCTAGCTAGGGAGATTTGGAGAATCAACCAGTCTTGTGAGCTATTGACAAAATCCAGGGGGAATGTACAACCTCTGTGAGTCAAACAAAAAGTCAGGACGAACGAGATTCTATGTGAGTCTAATGCAAAATTCAGGGGGAATGTACAACGTCTGTGAGCATAGACAGTCTAGTGAAAAATTTAGGGGGAGCGTACAACCTCTGTGAGCATGGAAAGACTAGTGCAAAAGTCAAGGGGAACATACAACCTCTATGATCCTAGTCAAACCTTGTGAGCCATGAGAAAAGGTCAAGGCATCTAGCAAAAGTTAGGTTGAATATAAAATTCCTATGAGCTACAAACAAATGATATTCCTAATATTGAAAATGATATAAATGTATTGATCTAGTGCATTGGCACATGTAACATTATCCACCATGAAGAGAATTTTGAATTGCCTTGTAAAGAGTTGGGTTGTAACTGAAGTCTTAAGTCTAATTCTATTTTTTAACTAAAGTGTAATGTTGAGTTGTAACTTAAGTCTTAAGTCTAGTTCTATTTTTGAACTAAAGTGTAATGTTGAGTTGTAACTGAAGTCTTAAGTCTAGTTCTATTTTTGAACTAAAGTGTAATGTTGAGTTGTAACTGAAGTCTTAAGTCTAGTTCTATTTTTTAACTAAAGTGTAATGTTGAGTTGTAACTGAAGTATTAAGTCTAGTTCTGTTTTTGAACTAAAGTGTAATGATGAGTTGTAACTAAGGTCTCGAGTCTAGTTCTATTTTCGAGCTAAAGCATACCAGTCTCAAGTCTGGTTCTAAGTTCAAACTAAAGTATGAAGCTGAGTTATGCTTAAGTCATGCAAACAGATTACTATTTCGAGTCTCTCCTCTTCTCCTCTTCAGCCTATATAAGCAAAGGTTGACCCCTCTCTTCAATACAGTTTTGATATGCAGGTTAAGGGAGAATCAATAGAGGAGCATATCAGTGATAAAGAGGCAGCATACCGAAGAAACATATCAGTGTTGTATATCAACAATAGAGGCTGCATATCAGAGGCATATATCAACAACATATCAGTGTTGTATATCAACAATATAGGCAACATATCATAGGTCTCTTAGGTCTTTTTCAGGTCAGAGTCATCTTGGAAATCTCTTTAAGAGAAGAACATTCGTGGTGGATATTTATAAGTGATCTTACATGATTAATGCAATAAAGGAATATCGTTTGCTGGGATTTTTCTCCCTGTACAGGGTTTCCCTAGGGTATATGTGTTGTTTATGTGCATGCTTACTTATATACATAGTTATTTATATTCAGTTATGATTTGGTATTGTTGAAGTGTATTAAACTGGAATCAAAGTGTTGAAAAAAATAAAATAATTAATCTACATAAGAAATCAAGCTCATAATTTAACATGGTAGCAGAGCTTAGGGTGTGTTAAATGTGTTGAAGTGCAACAACATGTACACACATATCCAAGCTAGCTTGATTAAGTTTCTAGTGTGAGGTCCATGGCATCCTCCATTTCAGTCAGGGTCGAGGATAGGCTCGAAGGAGCTGCCAACTTCAATGTGTGGAAGCTCTAGATAACAAATATATTGCAAGAGCATGATCTTGAGAAGCAAGTGACCACAGTGGTGGAGGAACCCATGAATAATGCAGGAAGAGCGACCTTCAATAAGAGTGAAGCAAAGGCCAAGAAAATCATCTTTGACTCATTCAAATATAGTATAATTCCTACAATGACTCTGTTAATGACTGCCGAGGATTGTATGGATACCTTTGTGAATCTATATGAGAAACAGGCTCCAAGTCAGTAGAGGACACGTAAGCACAAGCTTAAGTATTTGAAGATAGAGAAAGGTGAATCAGTGGCATATTTTTGTTCAAGGATAGCCCAGATCAAAGATCATCTTTTGGTCACAGGGGTGACAGTGGACGATCATGATTTAGTGCAGGCCATTTTTGATGGTCTTCCTTATTCATGGGAGACCTTCTTATCCAGTGTAAGTGGGAGAGAGATTCAACCCACATTTGAGAGGTTATGGCATGATTGCCTCCAGGAGGAGAGTCGCACAACTACTAGGAGTGAGCCAACGAAAGAAGAGCACTCAACTTTTGCATCAAGATTCAAGGGAAAGAAGAAACTCACTTTCCAGAAAGGCTCTCGGAGGAAGCCAAACACCAAAGGTACATTCAAAGGAAAGACTATTGATGCATCTAATATTAAATTCTTTAGCTGTAATAAGTTGGGTCATTTTTCTAAAGATTGTTGGTTTAGAAAGAAATATACAAGGAAATGGAAACATCATGCCTCAACTGCTGAGGATGATGAATCCAAAAGAAATCATAAAAATGCTTTTAATGAGAAAAAAAATAGAAAAAGAATATTACTTGGTTTCTTCCTTATCCAGTTCATTTTTCACGGGGTTGGAAACTTGGTTAGTAGACAATGGTGCATCAAAGCACATGCCAAGGTACAAGGATATCCTCTCAGGTTTCGAGACAAAATCTTTTGCAGAGAATTTTGAGCTTGGGGATGACAAATGTTACAAGATAGAGGGAGTAGGCTCTATCTTCTTTAGATTGGAATATGGGGCTAGAATTCATATTGATGAAGTATTATATGTTTCAAGGATCAAGAAGAATCTACTATCAGTTGCAACCCTCAAGGACAAGGATATTGGGTGATCTTCAAGGATAGGAAGACATTACTATGGGCTAAAGGTATCAATTTAAGTACAACATAACCCATTGGAACTTGCATTGGAGGACTGTATGTCATTTCAGGACAGTCAGTTCAGGCATTGGCTCATGATGCGACTAGCTCCGGTGAGTTGTGGCATAGAATACTTGGACATCTTCATTACAAAGATCTTCTAGATCTACATAACATGGTATGTGGCATGCCCTCTATTTATCTTAGTAAAAATGAATTTTGTAAGGGATGCATGCTAGGTAAAAATATAAATAAATCATTTCCTAGTAGTGACAATAGAGCTCAGGGCATCTTAGATCTGGTTCATTTTGATGTATGTGGTCCCATGTCATCTCCCTCACTCAGTGGTTTTTTGTATTATGCCATTTTTATTGATGATTACTCAAGAAAATGTTGGATATATTTTCTTAAAGATAAAAGTGACACATTTGATAAATTCAAAGAGTATAAAGACTTTATTGAAAAATAGATAGGGAAACACATCAGAATCCTTAGAATAGACAATGGAGGAGAGTTTGAATCTCTTCAGTTTGAGAATTTCTGCAAGTCACCGGGAATCAAGAGACAGTTGACTATGCCATATAAACCTCAACAAAATGGTGTTGTTGAGAGGAAAAATAGGACTATTTGTGAGGTAGCGAAAGAAATGATGTTTAACCAGGATCTACCAAATTATTTATGGGAAGAAGATACCTCCACTGTCATGTATATTCAGAACATGTGTCCACATTCTATATTGAAGGACAAGACTCCTGAAGAGGTCTTCTCAGGCATCAAACCTAAAGTATTGAATCTAAGGATATTTGGGTGTCATGTGTATATTCATGTCCCCAAGGAAAACATGACAAAGATGGAACCCTCAGGAAAGAAAGGGGTTTTTGTGGGGTACAGTGAGAACTCCAAGGATTACAGGATTTATGTATTAGGTCAAAGGCAAATATAGGTAAGTAGAGATGTGACTTTCTATGAGGAAGCTGCATTTAAGAAATCCAGAGAGCTTCAACAAGAATCAGAAGTAGTTCATCCAGCTTCACCTTCTTCTCAAAATGAAGAGTCATATGATCAGAGGGAGGAACCTCGTGAAGGGCCAAGTAATGAGCCTCTAGAACTCGCTAAATTTTTAAAAAGAACTCTTGAAGAACCTCCAACCAAAAGGATTCTAGGGTGGCTTAAAGAAATAGTGCAGGAAGCAGAAAGGATAGTTTCTTCCAAAGGAACTTTTAGGGAAAGGAAGAGGCCTCATAGATTTGGAGGCTATGTTGCACTGATGAGAATCATTAGTGATGTCGAACCTTCTTCATTTGAAGAAGAATATAAATTAAAAGTATGGAAAGATGCCATGCTTGAGGAATATAGGTCTATTATAAAGAACAATGTTTGGGACATTGTGTCAAGGCCATAAGACAAATCAGTGGTTTCTTCCAAATGGATCTACAAGATCAAACATGCAGCTGATGGAAGTGTGGAAAAGTTCAAAGCAATATTTGTATCCAAAGGGTTCACTCAGAAAGAAATAATTGACTACGAAGAGACTTTTGCTCCTGTATCCAGGTATACCTCTATTTGAACTATTATTGCTTTAGCTCTTGTTCTTGGTCGGAAGCTACATCAGATGGATGTAAAAACAACATTCTTGAATGGAAAGATTGAACATGAGGTCTTTATGTAACAACCATATGGTTTTGTACTGCATAACAAAGGCACTCATGTTTTGTACTCTTAAGCAGGCTCCCAGAGTTTGGTATGAAAGGATCGATGGCTTTCTTAAAATCTTGGGATTTAAGAAAAGTGATGTTGATGCAAATTTGTAATTCAAGGTAAGAGGTAACCAACCTGTTATACTAATGATGTATGTTGATGATATCTTTATAACATGAGATAAAGGGATAATATCTTGGTGTAAGAGGGAGCTAACCTCAAAATTCAAGATGAAATACTTAGGCTTGATGCATTACTTCCTAGGATTGGAAGTATGGAAAAGACAGGGAGAGATATTTCTGGCACAAGGAAAATACACAGTGGATGTACTAAAGAGGATTGGTATGATGGATTGCAAATCCATGTCTACTCTGATGGTTACAAACCCGAGGAAGATGCATGATTCTGATATAGGTTCAGATTTGGTGGATCCCACCATGTATAGGCAGTTGATTTGATCATTGATGTACATGATCCACACTAGGGCAAATATATGTTATGCAGTGATTGCAATGAGTCAGTTCATGACTGATACAAGACAGAGACACTGGGTGGCAGCAAAGAACATCTTGAGATATATCAGAGGGACCATTACTTATGGTCTGAGATATACATCCAGTGGTGGTTTATTTTTGCATGGGTATGTAGATGCTGACTAGGAAGGAAGCCCAATGGATCAGAAGAGTACCTCTGGATACTGCTTCAGTTTAGGATCTGCTATGATCTATTGGTCAAGCCAGAAGCAGGGATCCATTGAATAGAGTACAATAGAGGGTGAGTACATTGCAACAAGTGATGATAGCAAGGAAGCAATATGGCTCAAAAAATTGGTTTTTGGGTTGTTTGGTGACAAGCTCGAGACAATGGTGGTTCAATGTGATAATAAAAGTTGCATAGACTTGATAGAGAACCTAGTATTGCATGACAGGTCAAAACATATTGACATGAGGTACCACTACATCCGAGACCTGGTCCAGAGAAAAACTGTAAAGTTACAGTACATAGCCATGAGCGATCAGGTAGTTGATATCCTGACCAAGCCTCTGACCTCGAGATAGTTTGTGCAACTGAGAGGCAAGCTTGGTGTGGTTGAGAATGACTCCCTCGCTGAGAGGGAGTGTTAAATTTTCGAGGATTGGCAGTCATTCTCTAATGAGAGGCCATATGGGCCACCTTGAGGCTATCCAGGGAGATTTGGAGAATCAACCAGTCTTGTGAGGTATTGACAAAATCCAGGGGAATGTACAACCTCTGTGAATAAAACCAAAAGTCAGGATGAAAGAGATGCTATGTGAGTCTAATGCAAAATTCAGGGGGGAACGTACAACCTCTGTGAGCATAGATAATCTAGTGAAAAAGTCAGGGGGAACGTACAACCTCTATGAGCATAGACAAACTAGTGAAAAAGTCAGGGGGAACATACAACCTCTGTGAGCCTAGTCAAACCTTGTGATCCATGAGCAAAAGTCAAGGCATGTAGCAAAAGTTAGTTTGAATATAAAATTCCTATGAGCTAGAAACAAACAATATTCCTAATATTGAAAATGATATAAATGTATTGATCTAGTGTGTTGGCACGTGTAACATTATCCACCATGAAGAGAATTTTTAATTTCCTTGTAAAGAGTTGAGTTGTAACTGAAGTCTTAAGTCTAGTTATATTTTTGAATTAAAGTGTAATGTTGATCTATAATTGAAGTCTTAAGTCTAGTTCTATTTTTGAACTAAAGTGTAATGTTGAGTTGTAATTGAAGTCTTAAGTCTAGTTCTATTTTTGAACTAAAGTGTAATGTTGAGTTGTAACTGAAGTCTCAAGTCTAGTTCTATTTTCGAACTAAAGTGTAATACTGATTTGTAACTGAGGTCTCAAGTCTAGTTCTATTTTCGAACTAAATCATACCATTCTCAAGTCTAGTTCTAAGTTCGAACTAAAGTATGAAGTTGATTTATGCTTAACTCATGCAAATAGATTACTATTTCAAGTCTCTCCTCTTCTCCTCTTCAGCCTATATAAGAAGAGGTTGACCCCTCTCCTCAATATAGTTTTGATATGAAGGTTAAGGGAGAAGCAATATAGGATCATATCAGTGATAAAGAGGCAGGACACCAAAGCAGCATATCAGTGATGTATACCAACAATAGAGGCTGCATATAAGAGGCATATATCAACAACATATCAATGTTGTATATCAAAAATAGAGGCATCATATCAGAGGTGTATTTCACCAAGGTCTCTTAGGTATTTGTCAGGTCAGAGTCATCTTGGAAAGCTCTTCAAGAGCATAACATTCATGGTGGATATCTGTAAGTGATATTACATTATTAATGCAATAAAGGAATATCGTTTGTTGGGGTTTTTCTCCCTATATAAGGTTTCCCTAGGGTATATGTGTTGTTGATGTAAATGATTACTTATCTACATAGTTATTGCTATTTGGTTATGATTTGGTATTGTTGAAATGTATTAAGATGGAATCAAAGTGTTGAAAAAAAGAAAAGAATTAATCCACATAAGAAATCAAGCTCATAATTTAACATGGATTACTTAGGAAGTACCTGTGAAGGGGCCTCTTCAAACTTAACACTCCTTTAAATGAATATTGTATCTGAATTAGTATCTATTAACCTATATCCCTTCACTCCCTTTGTATATCCAACAAAAATACACTCCTTACTCCGCGCTTCCATAGATTTTCTCCTATCGGAAGGGACTCTAGCCCATGCATGGGAACCATAAATTATGAAGTGGGTGACTTCTGGTTTGTTCCCGGTCCAAGAATCATATGGAGTGACTCCCTTGATTTATTTATTAGGAAATCTATTTTGAATCTAGTATGCATAATTGATAGTGTTGTGTTGGTTTTGTCACTTGGGTGAGCAAAACAACAACACTTGCATGTCTAGATGAGCCTGCTAGACAAGACAAAATTTTGTGAGTGGGTTAAATAAGACAAACACATGTATAAACAAAGAAATCAACTAAATCAACTAAGAAGTAAAAGTTAGAAAGCATGAGAAACTTAGAACCATGAAAATCAACCAATGACCAACATAATGCTACCAATGGATCAATAGATTTGTAGGCAAAACACCATAGAGAAAAATGATGACTAATGAGTCCCCTCTTCCTCCTTTGGAGGGATCTTGAGTTCCCTAATGGAGAGCTCTTCATACAATGTAAGAAATGGAAAATGGTGAAGAAAATCAATGCCTATTCCCTCAAGAGGTGAGTGGAATGGAATATTGCAATGATGTTTGAAGGCTCCAAAAAGAAAAGAGGATTCTCAAAAGAGAATTCTTGCATCATAACAATACAATGAAGATCTTGGTTTCTTAGTGCACCCATGTCTTTTACTTTTAGAATTTCTTCAAGGAAAAAAGTAATTGGTTCTTGGTGTGAACAAGGGGCCTTTTAGGGAACCCTCTGGTCATTGACCAACCTCCCATTTGGATTTCACTTACATATGAGGGTCAAATCGTGTTGGGAGTTGGTCCATAAGTGGTTGAGGGGACGATAAGATCCATACATGCGATGTTCATAGAAGTGTGTGGCTTCTCTCGTACACAGTTGCGCACTTGACGTATTGTCTGTGTTGAGGGATTTTTTGGCCTGTGCACACTGTGCACTGTGCGTGCACTTCCTTTGGTGAATTTGCGCATGTCAATTTTTGACCCAATTGTATAGTTTTTTGCCTTTTGAATGCATTTCAGTGTTGTAGTTAAACTAATTATTGTTGGCATTGTTGTTTTTCCTTAACCATTTTCATGCAATGTTGCAGATGATATTTTAGTGATAACAGATGTCCCCTGATGTGTGAGGTTAGGAGCATATGTATAGCCGAAATACATCAATGTTTCTTTTACTAAGAGTGCCATTTTAATGAAGATTGAAGAGAGGAACTGCAAGAGAGATCCTCCAGAGGGAGAAGGAAAACTGTGGAACCCAAACCTTTCTCTAGGGAGAAAAGAAAAAATATGTGTACAAACGAGGCAAGCATGCCCCATGCTCATGTCCTTTAACCAAAATTTGAGACTGTAATTGAAGATGTATGTTGATGTAGATAACTATAGTGCCCTTAGGGGCGGTCGATAACGACATATGAAAGTTATGAATGGTGAACATATTCTGAAGTGAGGCAAGGATGACTGTAAGAATTGTCGATGACTCGTAGGCATTGATGGCCTAACAAATTTATAGGTCTTCGGCTCGTATGAAAAAATTGCAATAGTCGCATAGTAAGACCCACCGTAACATGAGAGTTTGTGGAAGTCGAATGTTATGGGATTCAAAGGAATCAGAGGGAAATGATGATTCTCTCTATGTCGTCCGAGACTCCTCATTGTAAAGGTAATGAGAGTCAAGATATTGTCACCCTATTGGAAACTATGTTGATGTCAACATAAAGGGATATGTGACTCCAAGAAGCAAAGGGATCCATGAAATCCACTGAGTAAGAGATGATATCAAATACTAACGGGTAACATGAATGAATTCAAGATTCGGTGAGACTCAAGATTGTCCTTGGTTGGGGAATTTTTGAGGGATGAGTGGCAACAACTGTAAAAATGGATCTAGTGTCAGGGGGATGACTAGAGACTGGGTTAAACTGTGTCAAAGGCTAACAAAGTGAACAAAATCAAAGATCATGGGTACATGGAATTGGGAGACTCAGGGTTTGTGAACAATGTCATTATGAAAAGAGAGTGGATGCCCCAACCAAGGGTGACATGGGTTTATTTCCCAAGAAAAATAAGGCCATCAAGGGTGATGACGAAAAATCTAAGTAAATGTTGAAAACAAAGGATTTTTACAATTTCCAAATAAATAAAGAATAATTTGGGTTGGGTATACAGATACAAAAATGGGTGCCCCAGTGAAAGGTGGCTTGGCCTATGAGGGCACAAGTTGTGAAAGGGAACTAGTGGAGGGTGGGGGCCCCATGGGTGGGTTTCTGTATTAGGTAAATGGATGGAGGACAATCTGCAGGTAGGCCAACTGATGGTGGATGATATGGAGGGATAATGATACCGCGAAGGTGCATTCAAATATAGAACCGAGATAATATGACCTGGGAGTCCATTGGGAAAGCTAGAAATATGATGATAAGAAGTATGGAGTTCATTCTGGGAAGTGCATAAGACTATCGAGACTCCCATTCCTAGGGGGTCAAATCATCATGAGTGTCAAGTTGCCAAGGGGAACTATGAATGGGACAACTCATGTGGGGGAAAGTGATATCGGGTGATAGTACCCAAATGTGGCAGAGGTAAAGGTAATTTAGATCCCGATGTAAGGACCCTAAAGGTAAATGTCAGAGGGTATGACTGGGAGATGAGATTGATTTTCAGAGGGAATAATTACATGTCACTGCCGAACATATACTTGAAAGGGGTTGTGTCTCTTATGGAACAAGTACCTGCACACATGAAAACTAAATACTCGACGTGAACAATATCTGATGATAACGAACGTATGAAAACTATTTGATAAAATTTGAACATGAGTATGCGTACCTGAATGTGATGTGAGAAAAATGATCCTCTAGGGCCACTATCAAATGATGGTCTAGGGAATGTGAATGTGTATATAGTGGGACCAGGATCTTGTGGCTAAGAATGGATCAGAAAATGAAGGCTCTGGGATGTTCGAGGTATGTTTTTGGATTATGTTTTGTGATTTTAATAGATAGCATTTGATTATATATATGTATATATCTATGATAACACTATCTTTGGTGTTGTTTTGTAGATGTGGGACCCTGAGGCCATGAGGCAGAGATGGTCGGGGAGTCAGCTTGACGAGGACCAGTGTGAACACCATCTGTAGAGTTGAGGGCAGGACAAAGGCAAAGGAAAGATGATGTTGGTGTTGGACCAAAACAAGAGCTGCAAGTAGAGGCTAGGGTGATGGTAGAGGACTTGCATCGTCAGTTCGAGTGGTTGTTGCAGGGTATTTCTGAGGCCATGCAGACCCATATCCAGGATGAGGAGGTGATGGAGCAGTGGGTGGTTGTACCTACGAAGGGGCAGACAATGATTAATTGGGCAGTTGTAGTGGGGGAAACGATGACTAGTTGGCTACCCCTTAGATTTGGAGGGCCCCCAGCTGGTGGGGCACCTCCTGCTGACAAAGGACCACGAGGGGGAGATTTGGGGCACCATGAGTGTTGGGGTTTGTATTGTTGATACTGAGAGGGGAGTGAATCAATATCAAGTAAAATTTAAAACCTTGTTCAACTTATAAGTAAATCATTCAATTATATCCAATGAGAAATGAACAATAGTATAAGAGTTACACCAATACACCACAATACACCATGCACAATATATGAGAAATAATCAATAGTTATTGTTCAGGGGAAGTAATGACTTCCAAAGGTAGCTACAGCCTCCAAATGTAAAGGGAGGGGTAAAACTCCAAGAGGAAGATACAATCCTCCAATATCAACAGATATTTGAACTCTCCATCCTTTCCCCTTCCTTCCACCCAATAATATACGAGAGATAATAAAACTTCACATTAAATCATCACCATCAACTAATCATCACATATAACCTGATAATGCTTTCTGAGACTTATTCAATTTCTGCAATTCTTCAATTATTGGAGTACTCTAATCCTATAGATAATATTACTTAATGTGTTCTTTGAAACTCCTCCAAGTTTCACTCCTTGAATCCTCCCCAAAAAGAAGTTATAGAGAGAATGGTAGACCTTGTTCAATTATGGTTTATTCAGGGGACCAAACTTGTACAGAATGCCCCGCGCTCAATATTTAACATCATATTCTGAAACTTTCACACAAGAAACTAAAGTCTATAATGTTTCCAATTAAATTTGTCCCACTTCATTTGTATTCTCAATGAAGAGGTTATGACTGTTTTATCCAGAACACTTGTTTATTGACTAGCTGCAGGATTGGTCACAAACCCTATCTTCCACAGAGTGTATCTCCATAAGTATAGCGAGTCAAGAGATGTATTTTTTACCACAGGTACCTTGATATGTCTTCTCAATACCATAGCAATTTCACCATATAAATCGTTCTAGAAAAAAAATTATAGAAAAAATGGTAAGATGACCTGAAAATAACATACCTTAGAACACATCACCAAAAGACTTCATCCTCCCTTGAAATCTGGCCTTCTTTACTTCTGATTTCCTATGAAATTCGACTTGTGTGTCAAATGAATGTATAGTGATATTTATTTATACCATTTATGTTACTTCCTTTTAACATTAGGGCCAACCTGACACTTTCTTATTTTGTAATTCTTTTCTTTAATTATCTTCAGGGCCTACATGTACCTCCTTCTTCAATTCACTTTGTCATATTCAAAAATTCATTTCTCCTCAACCATGAGGATCCACGTGACATGCCACATACCACTGGAAACAACATGATGTATCCTATCCATCCATGGGTGTTGTATCTGCATGTGCATTTTCCTTCATGTCCAAATACCTTCATCAATCTTGTGGTCCAAAACCCATGACTAGGGTTGACATCAATGACAACAACCAATCTTCCAACAATCTCCCCCTTTTTCATTGATGGCAACACTCATGCTCCCCCTATCATCATGATCCCAATTTCTCTCCCCCTTTGACATCAATGGAAAAGGGTAGGGATTCTCCCCCTGAGTTTAATGGAAAAAGGTAACTCTCTTCTTTGGGGCTGCTCCCCCTGAGCATATGGCACTCAATAATACTTCATCCTTATTTTTGGTCTTTGGGACTTTTTCTTCCTTGGAATCCTTTTTTGTGGCTTCTATCTTCTCTCTCTCCTTCATGTCTAGGATGTATATGTTGTTCGATCTACCTATTGCAGTTGCAACCAATCTTCTTGAGTTATTTTCTCTGATTTTACATTTTCGAGAGTCAAATGTAAGAGTGTATCCTTGATCACACATTTTACTAACACTGAGTAGATTATGATTCAAGTCTTCAACCAATAGGACATTATTTTCTTTTACATTTTTTCTTCCAAGTTCTACTACACCTTCTCCAAGTATTTTGGCAGATGAGTCATCTCCAAATGCAACATTGTCACCCTTTCTCTTCAAGCTGATGAATTTGTCTTGATCCCCAGTCATGTGTGAAGAACATCCACTGTCTATGTACCATTCATATTATTCTTTACATTCTTCAACGGTTAATGCTATTCGAAAATCTTCATTGTTTGGAATCTTTTTCCTTCTCCATACTATGGTTGGCATAGAGACATCTTCATTCATATATCTTCAATCTCGTGCTTTGTGTCCAAGATAATTACATTTGTAGCATACAATATTTTTGTCCATCAATGGGGAAAATGAATTATAACTTTTGTTGACAAATCCACGATTATTTCCATATCTTCTATTTACACCATTCATGTTTCTTTCATATTTGTTCCTTTCATTGATTCTGCAATTAATTGCCTGATGTCCAAAATTTCTACAAGTATAACAATGACCAAGAAAGAAATTTTGATACCTTGGAGTAAGTGGCCTTCTTTGTGATGTAGTCCATCTAGGTTCATGATCTATTCTTCTATAGTTTCCTTCATATTGATTGAAGATTCTTTGATTCCATAAGGTAGGAGGTCTTCTTGGATATTCATCTCTTTTGTAATCATTCCTTCTTTATGGTATCATGGTCCAGTTCTCATCAATTGTCTGTGTAGCTCTTTCTTCAAACTTCTTGTTGGTATTTGCATTTTCTTTGTATGAAGTTTCACCCATGCATCCAAGATGTGTTAAGTATTTTGGCACTTGAGAGTTTCTTAAGCTCTTCCTCAATGAGACAACTTCTTATTCAAGTTTCTCACAATCTTCTTCTTTCTTCATCATTTGGACATTCCTTACTTCTCCTATTCTTCTTTCTTCTTCGAGTAGAGTTTTGAAGGAAATGGTTTATTCTCTTATTTTCTCAAAGTCTTCTAATTGTTTCTTCAAGCTTACAACCTTCTTTTCACAACTACCCAATTCACTTCTTAGTTTTCTTTTCGTGTCTTTGAGCTTGCTATTTTCAATCTCAACATGCTTCAATTTTTTAAGATTCTCATCTTCTTGTTGAATAATTTTTTCTTCATGATTTCCTTCTTCTTCATTGGAATTTTCTTCTTCAATGTCATTTCTTTCAGTCCTTGGATGAGGACATTCAAATTCAACATGACCTACTCCTTCACAATTAAATCAAAAGAACTGACCTCTATTTTCTTCTTTGAAATATGAGATGTTGTAATTTTCTTCAACTTCTTCTTCTTATTCTTCTGCTTCTTCCCTTACATAAAGGTCTTGTAGCTTGTCCCAAATCTATTTTTATGATGCACATGATCCCACCTTGGATTTCAATGAATCTGTCAATCCATCCAGGATGGTATCTATTGCCAATTTGTTGTTCATTTTTGCTTCCTTATGAGCTGCAGTCTTTGGTTTCTTCAAAGCATTGTATCCTGAAGCAACTGAGAACCAAACATATTCCCTAAGAGATTTCAAGTAAGTTTCCATTATATTACTCTAGTATTCAAAATTGCTTCCATCAAATGGTGGAATCCCATTTGGAATTTTTTTCTTCAATTTCTTCTTAGGATCTTCCTTCCAGTGGTTAAACTATACTGAAGGTAACCTGCTCTGATACCAAATGTTGATACTGAGAGGGGGGTGAATCAATATCAAGTACAATTTAAAACCTTTTTCAACTTATACTTAAACCATTCAATTATATCCAATGAGAAATGAACAATAGTATAAGAGTTACACCAATACACCACAATACACCATGCACAATATATGAGAAATAATCAATAGTTATTGTTCAAGGGAAGTAATGACTTTCAAAGGTATCTACAGATTTCAAATGTAAAGGGAGGGATAAACCTCCAATAGGAAGATACAATCCTCCAATATCAAGAGAGAGTTGAACTCTCCATCCTTTCCCCTTCTTTACACCCAAGAATATACGAGAGATAATAAAACTTCACATTAAATCATCACCATCAACCAATCATCACATATAACTTGATAATGCTTCCTAAGACTTCTTCAATTTCTGCAATTATTCAATTATTGGAGTACTCTAATCCTGTAGATAATTTTACTCAATGTATTATCTGAAACGCCTCTAAGTTTCACTCCTTGAATCCTCCCCAAAAAGAAGTTATAGATAGAATGGTAGACCTTGTTCAATTCTGGTTTATTCAGGAGACCAAACTTGTACAGAATGCCCCACGCTCAATATTTAACTTCATATTCTGAAACTCACACACAAGAAACCAAAGTCCATACTATTTCCAATGAAATCTGTCCCACTTCATTTAGATTCTCGATGAATAAGTTATGACTATTTTACGCGGAACACTTGTTTATTGACTAACTTGAGGATTGGTCGCAAACCCTATCTTCCACAGAGTGTATCCCCATAATTATAGAAAATCAAGATTTTAAATTTTTACCATAGGTACCTTGATATGTCTTCTCAATACCATAGCAATTTCATCATCTGAATCGTTCTAGAAAAAAGGTTATAGCAAAAATGGTAAAATGAGATGAAAATAACATACCTTAGAACACATCACCAAAAGACTTCATCCTCCCTTGAAATCTGGCCTTATTTACTTCTGATTTCCTTTGAAATTCAACTTGTGTGTCAAATGAATGTATAATGATATTTATTTATACCATTTATGTCACTTCCTTTTAACATAAGGGTCGTCCTGACACTTTCTTATTTTGTAATTCTTTTCTTTAATTATCTTCAGGGCCTACATGTACTTCCTTCTTCAATTCACTTTGTCATCTTCAAAACTTCATGTCTCCTCAACCATGAGGATCCACGTGACATGCCACATACCATTGGAAACAACATGATGTATACTATCCATCCATGGGTGTTATATCTATATGTGCATTTTCCTTCATGTCCAAATACCTTCATCAATCTTGCAGTCCAAAACCCATGACTAGGGTTGACATCAATGACAACAACCAATCTTCCAACATGTATATATAGGATCAAGAGCCCATTTTGTATAGGGTAGTTGGTACCCATTTTTGTACCTATAGGGGTGGGGGGGGACTCACTGACGTATGGGTGATGTATATGTACTTGTGTTAAACATTTGATGACACTTTAATGATTATATATATGTGGATATATATTTTTTGGATCATTCATATCTTCATGTGTTTATGTTTTGATGTTTATGATGTATGTTCTATATGTTATGACAAATGTATGATGTTGGTGTATAAAATTATGTTTAATGTGATAAATTCCAATATAATACTAGGTTAGCCATGTTATCTGCTATTTGATTAAATTGTCTTGGAATATGTGTAAATGTGATTGAATCAAAGTTGTGAAATAACGATCTAAATTGTAGGTATTTGCACAAGAGGTAAGGATAGAGAACATGATATACATTGTTGAGTTGTAGGACGACAAGCTGGGAATATAATAGAATGCTAAGGTGACGAATGTGGCGATGATTGGTCTCGGTGAGGAGTCCAATGATGATGGCGTATTCAACTTGATTTTTGGTGGTCGAGCCCAAACACATGCCACTCGAGTGGAATAGTACATGTGAGGGGGTATAAAGGGCCCAAGCGGCCGAAGCAAGATTCTGTGTCCAACGGATGTCATCGTTAGCATAACCCATGTAGTAGGTTGATGAATGATGCATCTGTCAATAACAGGGATGATAGATCAGACATGAGGAATGGTGGAAGAAAACAAGACTAAAAACTCTATAAATGTGTACAAAGGAAATCCTAGGGTAGGATGTCTATGCTCAGGCATAAAAATTCTTTAAGTACAACCCGTTGATGGGTTCTTTGAGCAGGAATCCTTATGGAGAGGCCATGATGTATGTGCCCTTAGTGAGGCAGTGTTGGACGATATAGGGTCCATGCCATAATGACTCGAATCTCCCATGGTCGAGAGTATCATGGGAGATATCATATGATAAGATGAGATCACCTTTGTTGAATGATAAAAGGTTGACATGGTGGTCAAAGGTGGATTTGGACCATTTTTAAGCTGCCTCATTGTGTTATAATGAAGATCAACGATCTTCATCAAGTGACTCTAAGGTCAGCAGGTGTTGCTCCATTAGGGAAGTGTCGGGTAATAGCTCAATAACAATGAGTAACATAGGGATTTCGCACTCGATAGGGAGGGTGGCTTTGATCCCATGGTAGAGGTTGAACAATGTAAAATCGGTGGCAGTTTTTACTGTCGTGCGATGATCCCATAACGCAAAAAACAACATATGATGCATGTTGGTCTTATGTTTGTTGACGGTATGTTGTAGCATGGTTTTTAGGACTTTGTTGACAACCTCGACCTGTTTGTTGGACTGAGGGTAGTATGTGGAGGAAAAATCATGGGAGAAGCCTGATTTTGATGAGAGTTCTACAAATATCTTGTTCTCAAAGTGTTTACCATGATCAGACACTAGTTGTAGTGGGAATCCAAACCAAGCAATGACGTGGTTGAAGAAAAAATGGGTTTTTCTATCAGTAGTATTGTTAAAAGTGGGCATGGCTTCGGCCCATTTGGTAAAGTAATCTACTGCCATGAAAATGTACTTATGTCCATTAATGGATGGAGGATGGAAATTCATGAAGTCTATGCCCCATTTATAGAAGGGGCTGGCAATGATGACTGGATGTATAAGAATTGGTGGTGCTTGTGCTTTATTTGCATAAAGCTAGCATTTGTCGCATCGCTTGACAACGTGGATGCAGTAATGAAACAAAGTGGGCCAGGAGTACTCTGCTTGAATGATTTTTTGGGTGGTGAACATACCTAAGAGATGACCAATGCAAGCTCTGATGTGGCAATCATTCAAGACTTTGTCCTCTTCATCGATGATAAGGCATCGTTGAAGGATCGTGTTGACCCCGCGTCGATAGAGAACGTCTCCAATGAGGAGGTATTGAGGGGCCTGATGGTGGATGCATCGATGATAATATCGAGAGAGATGACACCCAAAATTATGTTTCTGAATATAGACGAGGAGGTCATCATACCAGGTGTGATTAGAGGGGATGAAGAAGTGTTCATCAGGGAAATTTGTATTAACAGGGGATGCTGTAGCATCTGGGAAAAAATTCGTAATGAGTTCGGCAAGGGAAAACACTCTCTTTCTGATCCAAATGGATATCAGTGGCCACCCACCTTTTCCAACTGTCTGAAAACAGTTTTCTGACATTTTTGGCAATTTACTATTTTTAGCAGTTTTTACTTCCGGGGCCATTTTGAGGGCCTAATTGAAGGTTTTTAGGTATAGATATCCTAAATGATAGCCAAATACATAATTGATCCCCCAAAATTAATCTCCTCGATGATACCTTTTCAACGGGCTATCACACGCCTAAAATGAAGATCGTACGCAAAAGTTACGACCCCAGGAAGTTGATGTACTAGCTTACCCAAACGGGGCCCACATGAATTTTGGCGTTTCATCTCCTAGGGTTAGGTTTTTGGATGTATAGGGTTTTTTTCATTCTTTCTTATTGTAAAAAGGACTTCATAGCCTCATTGTAACTTTCTTCTTGTGAATGTGTGCTGCCGTCACATCTCTTCTCAGAGATAAGCCACCACCATTCCAGCAAGCTTGTTTCCCCTGCATTTTACAGTTTCAGCTTATTTCATTATTGAATAGAAAAACAATTTTACTGTATCTCTGTTATTTTGTGTTAAGAACATGTTAATAATCTGTATTCATTTCGTTCTGCTCATAAAATCCAGATCACCTTGTTTTGGGAGTTTAGAACTCTAGGTCATATTCCTGGAGGATAACAATCCATCAGGAAAATTTTCCATTAATTTTTTGTCGACTAAAAAAGTATTGCATGGGGTTGGAATCTGCTACAACCTTGGTGGTTTGAAGCAATATGTAATGTCACAATTTTTGGACTATGAGGACAACTTCTAATGCCAAATTATCATCATGATTATACTTCAAGGGTGGCCCTAAAAGGTTTTTACTGATGTATTAAATGACATGCTCACACCTATCATCCCCTAATTGGATGAGGACTCCTTCTACTAAGACGGCTAAGGCTGACAAGTAGAGGATGTAATCACGATCATAATCTGGGGGAATAATTAAAGGGGCATTGGATATGTCCTCTTTCAAATCATCAAAAGTTGTTTGAGCATGTTCGTCCCATCAAAATGGGATATCATGACATAGTAGGAAGAGGAAATCATGCACACAAGTGGTGTAGTCTGGGACAAAGTGATGTAAAAAGTTGGTTTTTCCCTACAATCTCCGCAGTTGGCGTACATTCCTAGGTGGTGGAATTTTTGTGATAGATTGGACCTTGAGGGGGTCCATTGTGATGCCGTGTTGGGAGACAATGAACCCAAGAAGGCGTCAAATAATGATGAAAAATATGCACTTGAGTGGGTTCAAGAAGATATTGTACTAGAGACATCATTGGAAAACGATGCGTAAGTTGTCTAAATGTTGAGTTCACTTTTTGGATCGAGCAGTGAGGTCATCCAAATAAGAGAGAATGGTGTGAGAAAGATCATGAAAAACATAGGTCATGGCCCTCTGGAACATAGCACATGCATTATTGAGTCCAATAGGCATGACACAATAGGAAAAGGTACCCCACGGGGTAGTAAAAGCAGTTTTATATTGATCTGCTGGATGGATTTGGATTTGGTTGTATCCAAAGAAACCATCCATAAAGGATAGTGCCTCGTGGCCGGTGCAATCATCGATGATTTGGTCGATGAAAGGGGTTGGGAAGTTTTCTTTGGGACAAGCGTGGTTGAGATCGCGAAAGTTTGTGCAAACACAAATAGTTCCCTATTTTTTGTTAACGGGGACGAGGTTGGAGACCCATGAAGTCTACGCAATGGGGTAAATGAAACCAACAGTGCATAATTTGTCAATTTTGGCTTTGATAGCCAAAACTTTGGATGGGTGAAGGGGGGGTTTCTTTTGACGAACTAGGGTGACATCTGGCCATGTGTCGATGCAATGTTCAACTATATAAGGATCGAGGTCAGGAATCTTTGTATATGACCAGGAAAAAATATCCCAATATTCCTGAAAGAGAGATTTGTAAGCAATGAGTTCTTCAAGGGAACATGCGGTGCCAATGGTGATTTCTTCTGCAATTCCTAGCTTAATGGAAATGTTGATTTTAATGGTGGGGGAAATGTTGGCCATGTTTCCTTCTTCAAAAGCATATGGGGCAGGGATAAGGTTCTTGAGCCAGTCTATATGTCCCGAAGCAATAAAATCCTTGGTTTAGATTGCGCATATGGGGGCTTGGTTAGCAGGGTGAAAGGCCTCCTGGGAAAGGAATAGTTCTCTATCATGGAGCACATTCCATGGTCAATCAGGGGTAGTGAGTTCCTCTAATATATCTTCGTCGTAGTGAAAAATGTGAGAATACAGGGGATCCTGGGAGGTGACAGGGGGAACTGTCAAAGTGCGATTGTCCTCAAGTGGCGAGGACATGGAAGGGGTATCATTGATAGGGTGCAAGGGCTAGCTAGACATAAATTACATGTCTCGATACTATGGAGGGTACATTTTTCGCTCAGGTACTGATGAAAAAATGTATTGAATATCAGTAGTGCGAGCCTTATTATTGAGTGGATGAGAGGGCTTGGGAAAAGATGTTTGGCATACTATGGTTAATGTATGGCGAAAATGAGGTAGAGACGGGAAATGATAAGTGTAGTGGCCATATTATGAGCATATGGCACAAGGGGATTTGGTTCACAATCCTTTATTTCTTGCAGTGGAGGAATCTGTAGTAGCATTGGACATACTTGGTGGAGTGGTGAGCAATGTGGTTTCTCGAGGGAGTTGGATCAGATTGTGTAACTCAATAAGAGTAGGGAATCAATTAGTTGGATGTCATTCTCTTTCACATACTGCATAAGGAGGTTGAACTCGGGGAGGAAGTGGATCTATGGGATCTTTCTTCTTTTTTCTTCCCCCGATGGTGGCAGTGGTGCCAACAGTTGGGGGTGAGGTTGTTGCGACAGGAGCCTGCATTGGAATCTACATCGGGATTCCCTCTATCTGAGGGAGAGATGGGTGAGGAACCATTGCGGGTGGATGAAGATACCATACAGGGATGGAAAGCACCATGTTAGGAAGGGTAAGGGTTGAAACTACCTAGAAATATTGGACTCCAGGTGAGGGGTAGAAGAAGAGAATTTGGGTAATGGCTTGAGGGACTGTCTCCAAAACTTGGATTTTCCCCTAGAGGGGGGGGGGAATCTGGGATGAGTGGTGCATTAGGGTTCTCAGGGAGATCTTGAGGTAATAGTTCTTCAACTGGTGGAATGTCGAGGTAAGGAGAGGCCTTAGTGGGAGGAATAGTGTCTCTGATATCAGTTCCATTAGAAGATACTAAACACACTTGTGTTGAAGGGTGTAGGAGAGGTGGTGCTCCATGATATGCCCCCAAAAAGGATGGGTCTTTGAAAATTCCAGGACCCATGTCAATGAGCGAATAAGCACCTGAGCTAGTGCGGACAGGGGAAAAATGTAATTGATGTTGGTAGAATGGTTAGGCTCGTAATGTGTGATTTGGTCGATGGTGATGATTTTCCCATTGTGGGGGAACATCACCATTCGAAACACAGAAGAGGCTATGAACTTCATAGCATACATGTAGCTACTTCCAAACAAGATATTTTAATCAAGTGGGGTGTCGATAACTTCAATGTCGATGAGGATGGTTTTTCCCCCAAGTTCTACGGAGACATTTTGGAAGAGCCCTTCAGGGGATGATGGTCGATCGTCATAGGCTCTTAAGGTGATAGAAGATGGTACTAGCTCTGAGGAGCCAAGTTTCTGCCATACAAATTTGGACATGATGAATGTGCATGCACCTTCATCGATGATACACCGATGAACCGTGATGTTCCAGATCTTAAATAGTATCTAGAAAGATACCAGGGTGGGGAGGTGTGGTTCTCCACTATCTAGATCAAAGGTGATGAGTCTAATATCAGTTGGGCCGACTTCCCCCAAGGTGGAAAGAAAGGATTTTCACTGAGTTGGAAAAGTTTGGTGGGCCTCCAATACAGACATGGCTACAGGATACTATGCTAAGTCGTCGACCAGGCTATAATTATTTGTTTCCCTAGCATGAGGGTTATTGGCATTCCTTCATAATGGAATGTGAGGTATACAAATGTTCGATTCAGTGTTAGGGAATGGAATAATCAAGGTTTGGTTAGTTGTAGCTAGAGCCGCTTCTGAGGTGATTGGGGTAGAGTCAGAAGGCGTTCCATATTGATGACTACGTGTTTGTAGGAGAATCTCCTCTTCGCTAGTGAGGAGGATATTGCAATCGATCCGATTTCCAGGGTCAATGGGACTTGGGTTTTGATATTGCCCCATTTGGGGTAGGGCAGGGTGTACCTCATGTTGGGTGTTCATCACACCTTAGTGTGGAATAGGGTTTTGCAAAACGGTTGGGGGTGGCTATTGAAAATACTGTTGTGGGGCCTGCTGAGGGGTAGGAGGCGCTAGAGGATGTGGCACATTCATGGATTCTTTCATCCATTTGAAGTCAACAATTTGGGGACAATGGTGAGTATAATGTCCATACTCACCACAAAGAGTGCAAGGGAATTTCATCCTGATATTGTTGTTGTTCTTTCCTTGTCCTTTGTTTTATTGTCTCCTTAGGGTTTTTGGTTTCCTTGATTCTGGTTTCCCCCAATGGGATGGTTTTTTGGGGGGTTATTTCCTCCTGGTCTATGGTTATTATTGTTTCGGTTTTTTCGTTTCTTCTTGGCATTATTCAGCTGATGGGCAGGATTTTCCGTATTCAATTGTTCAAAATCCTGAAGCTATTGAATGGGAGAGGGTTGAACAAAATTAACGTCGACGTGTGGGTGTCCTTGTGGAGGAGAAACCAGCTGTGGACGGCCATGAAAAGGAAAATATGGATTGGTTTGGGGAGTTGATCCATATGGCGTATAGGAAGTTGAAGTACCTCCACAACTCTTATGGTCACATGTAGGGGTTGGTGTTGGACCTGCATTTGACTGAGGGACCAGATGCATCTGGGATACAAGTGGGAGTCCCCCCAACGACTAAGGGGGAACAATAGGATATGATTGTTGGTAAGTGGGGGGAGGGTAATAAGATGGACCTCCATAGGGTTTTGGATACTGAGGAGCACCATAAATAGGTGGCGGTTTATTGTAAGGGTTGTGGTGCATCATGGAACCAATCAAGACATCTGCAGCGTGGGACATTCCAGGTTTTTCCTGGCCAAATGGTATGGGTCTGGGTGCATCAGGTAACACTGTGTATAAGTAACCTGATTGGGCATATATGAGGTCAAAATATTGGGCCTTATTGATGGCTTCCTCTTCTGACTGAGGAAAAGTGGATGTGACATCCTTGGCGATAACATAGATGAGTGATTTGAGAAACAAATCAAGACTTTGTTCTTTGGTGGTTTATTCTTTACACAAACTACAGTGCCTACGCCATTCATGGATGTGATCGACTATATGGATAATAGTAGTTTGTTTGAACTTCGAGACAAGTTCTAATCCATTATCATGATGAAATGGGAGTTGAAAAAAGGACAAAAAGCCTCGGCCAATGATTCAAAGGTCACATGGGACCCTGATTTTTCATCCACATACCATTTGGCTGAGGAACCCGTGAGAGTTCCTTGACACAAAATTAATCAGATGGAATCATCCATGATTTTGTTTGAAGAGAACCGTAAGTGGAAATTCATAACATGGTTGGCGAGATCGTCTCTCGATTTTCCTTCAAACTTTGGAATGTATGAAGGAAATTTTGGAGGCATATTGGGCCAAGTGGGATCATGTAAAATGGGATCATTCGTGAGTTTGGTTAAATCAAGAATATTAAGGGATGCCAAGTATGGCATAGATAGATTTGGTGGAGGACTAGTTCCATCCATCGTGTGAGAAGGTAGTGGACCTATCCCTTGAGAGGGTTTTGGTAGGGTTGTACTTATCCCTTGAGAAGAAGTTTTCCCCTCGCCTCCTTGTGAAGGAGAACTAGTGGATGGATGGCCTTGGGAATTGGACCCAAGCAAGGTGGAACCAAGTAAAGATGATCCAAAAATAGTAGAACTCATCTAAGTGTGAGATGGTTGAGTTGGTGAGTTGAAAAGACTAGGGACTCCTCCTATAATAGAAGGGAGATTCTGAAAGCATCTAGAACGATGTGGATTCTGTGGGTCCCCTATAGTTTTTGACTAGAAAAGTGAATGTGTGAAAATGGTGAAAAGAGAGAAATAAATGAACAAGAGCTTTATATATTTTGTACCTTCACAAGATAGTACAATTCACAATTGCATGTAATAAAATGAGCACCATACATAAATCAACTGTAAATAAGCAAACATGTGGATAGGTGGATTTTGTTTGTGTGGGGGAACAAATAAAAGAAAATGCTCATGTCCTAAAATATGTCTCGTCCTTCCTCTCAAGTAGCACTGGGCCTTCCAAAAGAACTTAATAGTGGGGTTTGAAGCCACCAGAAGAGGAACTAGTGAAGGTTGAAATAATTAGTTATAATGAGGAGTATAGGGTGCAAATCCCAAAAGAACTAGTGATATTTCCCAATAGCCACACAAAATCTAATCAAGGTGCCATTGCAGCCCACAATTGCCACTTGGGTAGATGTCCTGAGTTTGGTCACTACGTACCTCGATCAAAGTGCGACAATTATATTCTCGACCAAAGAAATGGGTCACGGGCTGGATGCCCTTCCAAGAGTTGGGTGACTCAAGGAGGGATGTGAAGAACAACCAGACTTTGGCCTTTGAACCTTCAAGGGTATCTCCTTGCCTTATGGTGTAGGAACACTTGACTTGGAGGATTTAAAGGTTCCCTATTTCTAAACTTCTAATGTTTGAAAATGTGAGAACCATATAATGGGGGGTTATTTGGATGCCTACCCCCAAGATTCTACCTAGAATAAAAAAATTATTTCGGCACCTCCCGTGGTGGAAAAATTAATGAGTTTTTAGAAAAAATGTATATGTCGTGGGATGAGAGATTGGGGGTGTGAACAAATATCGTTTGAATTAAATGGGTGTGGAGAATTTCCAAAGAAGTAGTGGGGCATTTTGGAGTTCCTTTGGAGAAAACCTAATTCAACTTCTACAATTCAAAATGTAAATTATGTTTGTGAGGAGTGGCTTTGTGTGTAAGCAAGTGAAAAGGTGTGCCAAGTTTTTAATAAGTTAGGTGTGAGATTGCAACATGTGGACTTCCTATGGTCCTTACAAATCATTTTTACCTAGCTTACTAAGTGTCATTGGTACAAAATTGTGGCATATTGAAATCCCTAAAGAACTAATATGTAGAGATATGGGTCCTTTACAAATCCTTTAAACTCCCTAAATGTTGTTTACACTAAGAAATCTTTGCAACTATCCTAGATTTCAAGCATGTGGGCACCTCCCGTGGTGGAAAAATTAATGAGTTTTTAGAAAAAATGTATATGTCATGGGATGAGAGATTGGGGGTGTGAACAAATATCGTTTGAATTAAATGGGTGTGGAGAATTTCCAAAGAAGTAGTGAGGCATTTTGGAGTTCCTTTGGAGAAAACATAATTCAACTTCCACAATTCAAAATGTAAATTATGTTTGTGAGGAGTGGCTTTGTGTGTAAGCAAGTGAAAAGGTGTGCCAAGTTTTTAATAAGTTAGGTGTGAGATTGCAACATGTGGACTTCCTATGGTCCTTACAAATCATTTTTACCTAGCTTACTAAGTGTCATTGGTACAAACTTGTGGCATATTTAAATCCCTAAAGAACTAATATGTAGAGATATGGGTCCTTTACAAATCCTTTAAACTCCCTAAATGTTGTTTACACTAAGAAATCTATGCAACTATCCTATATTTCAAGCATGTGGGCATGTATGGGCCCGTTACTTTGATCTTTAAACTTCCCTAGATTGTGATGTAAACTAAGAAAACAATTTCAAGAAACTATCCTAAGTTTGCAACATGTGGGCATGTATGGACCCTTACAAAACTTTAAGATGATTTCAAAAAACTAAGAGGAACCCTAGGGGGGCTTTGTCCTCTCCTAAATATTTTTGTTAAGGGAGATGAAATTTCCCTTTAACTACCTTTTTTATTATCAAGATCACACTAGGGTGCGAGAGAAGAGAATACTCAAGGGTCAAAGTTAACTTCTAGTCCCAATGTAAATGACTTATGTATGATAGCAATAATCTCAACTTAAAATTTTACAAGGCAAACAAGCCATCCATGTGGAAACCAAAGAAAAAGAGGAGACTATTGGTTCTTTTTACCCCCCTAAGTGCCTATGTTAGCTAACCTTTCATATGGGAAAGGACTCTAAGTGGAGTGCAGTTGTCTTACCACTAGTACATATGACCAAATTTGCGACGGTTTTTCGTTGATATTGCCACACTTATCCGTCGCAATTTCCACGAAAGCTAAGACTTTTTTTCGTCGCTATAATTTCATCGCTATATCCATGACCCAGGTGTACATGGAAACATCGATGAAATTATCTCTCCATGTGTCATCACCATCAATATCAGTTAACCCTATACATCGTCGACATGATGACGAAACTTCATCGCAATTACAACAAATAACCGTGGAAATTACGACGAAACTTAGTAGCAATTGCGACGAACATTTATGCCAAGACAAAAAATTACAACGCAGATGTTGTATGTGCAACGCAAAACCATGGCAACTTGCGATGAAAATCTGTGGCAATAGCGAGGAACATGTATGTCAAGACCAAACTTACGACGTAGATGTTGTATGTGCGACAAAAAACCATGGAAAATTGCGACGAACTTTCGTCCCTATTTCCACGGTTGTTCAAAATAAAAATTTGCTTCCGACGAACTATCGTCGATATTGTGAAGATGACTTTAAGTTTAAAAAAAATAAATTTTCACGAGATATGGTATTACCATATTACATTGTAATATGGTATACCATATTACAATGTAATATGGTAATACCGTATTACATTGTAATATGGTAATGCCATATTACAATGTCTCTACTTTCTCAACAAGATGCAAGAAGTTCTTTTTAAAAAAAACTTAGGATAACGATTTGTCCTAGTGGGATGGTGACCTTGGCATTCAACAAGATAGGAAGTAATTCATTGATGACAAGTGTAGCAAGTGTGCAGGTGTGCAGGTCCACAGGTGTAGCCGATATTTCTATTGAAATATGGATGTTAGAGAAAATGTGTAGATCTTTTAGATTGAACAAGATTATATATATATCCCCTACAAATAATCAAGGCACTAATCAACCAAATATTGGAAGAATGCGTTATCATGAAGTTGGATTAGAAGTAAGGATACCAATATGACAATATACACAAAGAATAATTTGGAATATTACTTTCAAAAAAACACATGGATTGCATGAGTGAGTCATTATGCAATTTATATTACACAATACTATGACAACACTTCTAAGATTGATGGATGATATCTTAAGACCATTTCTCGAACTTGTTTATTGTAACGTCCTTGGATGATATTTTGACTTTTAGCAAGATATGGGAAGATCATTTGAAACATTTGGAGATGATATTTTTAACCCTTAAAAACAATTAATTGCAAGCCAACATGAAGAAATATGAGCTTGGAAAACAATTATTGTTGTGTATGGATTTTGTAGTTAGAGGATGTGAATTTTGTATTGACCTAAGAAATATAAAATTCGTTGTAAATTGGTTGATCTCAGATAAT
>ML777628.1:875784-888685 GCA_009831015.1 Picea engelmannii | reverse complement strand
TGTAGTAGTGTCCTTTGGAGCCTTATAATACTTGCACTAACATGTGGGATGAGAGGAGGGGTCTAGATTATTGGGATTAGATTCATGCATTGTTTAATAGGAACTAGGATTTGGACTAGGGATAGAAATAAGGTTAGGATTATCGAAATGAATGAAGTGAGGGATCTTTTCTAAGTTATTTTCCACAATGAGGATATGGATAAAGAATTTGTATATGGGGGTTCTCTAAAATAGTTATACTTCTTTATAAAAAAACTACAAGTAAACCAAAATTATATTTAAAATATCTACAAGTAAACCAAAACACGACATGGAACTTGGCATATATATCAATATCTACATATTCATGAGGATTGTGAACTTTTACTAGTATAAATCCTACTTTTAAAAACACATCAAAACCCTTACCTTTTCATTGTCCTTTTGCCAAATCCATTAGCCCATACAACTTGATAAGAGTTGTCCACGAGATGCAATTCCATCACCAAGACTATTACACATTATTTTCATCATCCCTATGACCATTAATGTTGTAAACCTATCTATAGTCTTCAGAGGGGTCAGTGGCCTGAGTTCCTGAAGAAAGAAGGGAGAAGAACTTTTCCTGAGAAAAGAAGTTGCATTTTCCTTTATGAAAACCCTATTAAAGATGATTTTCGCATGCACCACTATGGCTAGGGTGCGAGAATGCCTAATTCTCGCAGGCTGCACCATAGCTCAGTTGCAAGAGGTTCGCAGGTTTCTCTATATGTAGGGTGTGAGAATGCTCATACATGGGAAAAACAAACATCTTCTCGATGCTTCTAGAAGGAGAAACTTCCATGGTGAGGTGGCATCTGAATGGTTTGGATCTTACTCACTTTCATGATTTAGTGGGATCATCCTAACCTCCTCACCTTATCCTCTTCAGCTTATAAAAGGAGAGGATCTCTCATGGAGAAAGTTAGGTTGTTTTTGGCTTGGGATTGTTAGCTTGGTTAGAGTGGCTTTGAGATTTGCTTTGTCAAGATAGATTGTGAGTAGCTATCAGTTCCATGGTCTCAGAATCCTTGGAGAAAGAAGTGTGTGGGGAACGAAGGACAGTTGGAAGGGACCTTATGACATCAAGACCATGGTTGTAATCTCTCTTTCACATTTAATATGATACAATAATAAGATTCTTTCCTATAAAGCTTGTTGTGTTTTATTGTATGATTCCTTGATCACATACATAGGTTTATATTGATTTTATGCTATTACTATCACCTTGGTTGTTTGCATTCTTTTGTAGGTTCATCATTGTATGAGTGTTGGAACGGAGCTAGGATGGTGATGGCGAGAGGAAGCGACGTTTAAACGGTATGTCACCTATCCCTCTTTATTTAGTAAATTCAATATTTAAAACTTAAGGAAAGCATCATGTTCTGGTGTGTTTTGTTCTAGATCTAGGTGGATATAGGGAGATAAGTTAGTGTTCACACCTACCAATTTATCCAATAACAAAGACCTACATGAATCATAAAAGACAAATTTTTTATATGAGTAAATAATTAATAAGCAAATAAGCATGCATTTAGTTATGTAAAATACTCTTGAAAAAAATTAAGTTGTCGAATACTTTAATGAGCTTCTTTTTGTGTCAAGAATAGGTTATAGGTGGAAGCTCATATGGCCCTTCCCTCTCCCCCTCACATCGCTCTCAATTACACATACCCAACAAATGATTTTATTTATATAGAAAACACATAGACATTCATGCATAACTAGGATAGTCATCAAAACATATGAACATATAAACATCGATAAAGATCCAAATATAAGACATGAATTTATACATCTAATTTTTCTTTGATTTTTGTTTTTTTACATTCATAAAAATGACAATTGGGATATCATAATCATCCAAGGACATTGTATTTTGTGTGCCCTGTCCTTCTATTGTTTGTGTGCGCTCATGTACCATACTTATAGTACATCGCTGAGAAGGGTTATCTGGCATCTGTTCAAGGTCGTGAACTAGAACAATGAAAATGATCATATCGATATGTTGAAATATAATTGAAATAACTAATTCATTATTTTTATTAACATTAAACTATTGCTCTTTACCTGTCTCTGTAGCTGCGACAGTTGGTGCTTTAATTTCCTGTCCACTTGGTTTCTCTCACATTTCACCCTCCCGAGCTACATGCTTTTCAATTTTGAGAATATAATATATAAGTATAAGTCAGGAAACAAATATCTACAATCACAGTGAATATTTCTAATTCTGAAGCATACATACTAGAATGGGTACTCTGCTCTACACTATCACTGGACATGTGCACCCTTGTATGCTGTGGTGTTTGCTAAATATCGTTGGATTCACTACTGCGGTAGCACTGTTGCTTGAAAACAAACATAAATACTTAGTTAAGGGTGATATAATAAAATATGAATAGACTTTACAAGCATGCTACTGTGGTTTCCTTATTCATTTGATTTACCTGCGTGGCTGGGGAGATAGGAGGCTAGCCCAAGTTTTTTCTATATTCAATCAAACTTTTAAAACCATGCTTGTAACCAAGCTTTAGGTCCTCCTCAGTGGCAGCAGTGTCGAACATATTTAACTGCAATGCATAACACAATTAAAAATACCAATAACAAAAACATATAATTGTTCCCTACTGTTAAATAAATATTAACCACAGTTAATCATTTAAATATTACTATTCAGGATTTTAGTTTTCCGTAGCCACCCTAGCCTAGTTTATGCTGGTCGTGTTTTTCCACTCTAGACTTTGTTGCTTTGGAGGTGTCTGGTAGCCTACATATGGAATTTTTGAAAAAAAATAGATATCGGAATTGTTACTTAAAACAAGAAAGAAAAACATAAATTCTCATATTTCACTGATAATATGACATGTGTTGTACCTTGCTTGACAAGCTCGTGGTTGTCATCCTTGTTTTTTAAACAAGTTCTCATTTTCATCCTCTATTAGTGCCTTCCATTCTTTCTCGGGAACCATGGGAGGGCATTCGTGCTTGAGGTCTATTTGCAATTTATCCCTATACTAGCCCTGGTGTATTTTAAACTCTCGCTAGCTAACTTTGTAACCACTTTCTTGTTGAAAGTGTTGCCAAACAAGTTTACCATGTGATCTATTAAATAATATTTATTTTTTCTATCTTGGCCATTCCACATTGTGTGAATGGTGGGGCCAAACAACTCCAATGCTTTGTCATGTAAGTTTCTATAGAAAACATTATTTCCTGCAGAAACATGTTATCCATTAATTTATAATAATCTCAAAAAATGTCCATTTCAATTTCATGAAAAAAATGAATCAATTAATGGGACAATTATCTACAATATTCTGAATCTTTATCAGAACACATGCGTCATCCACAAGAAATGTGACATCTAGTGATCTGGCGCTTTTAACTCGTTCTTCTCCATGCACAATAGTTTCTTGTCCATCTACACTATGTTCCTCTCCACAATCATCATGTGGAGTCCCAGGCTCCAACTCATCATGCTTCGGCATGTCATGCCGATCAAAATCATTTCGCTCATCAATGGATTCGAGGGGAACCTCAAGAGGCTCAAAAAGCCTCACTTGCACTTTTCTATGTCAACCTTTGTTTTTCATTGGACCATCATTGCTACCTATAGGAGTTGCAAGATCGATAGGTTCCCCACGCACGAGGTTTAAAAACTCCTACAAACGGAAAACGTTTCTTTATCATATCATATACAAAATATAAAACTAAAAAATGGATATGAAATTGTCATAGCTAACAAAAATATGTGAAGATGCCACTTACCCCAAAATTAGTTATTGTAGTTTGTAGCTCTACAATTCTTTCCCTGTCCTCCTGTGTCAGGGGTCTTTTTCTAATCAAACCTAGATATTCTATGTTATCCTTCTTCAAGGCCTTCGTTACAGTTGTCATTGGGTCAGTCGAATAAAAAATTTCTTCCTCATTAATATCCTCTGTGGGAGCCTTCCCACATTGACCATGCTATAATACATTGATGAATAAAATTAGTGAGATGAACTTTAACAATTGAGAAATTTAGTTGTTGTTGTCATAAGTTGTTATTGTATTTAACATTTACCTGGTGAGGCACTGCGTGTGCCTTTCCACGGTCATCCTGGACAGATGTAAAGGGTGATTTTTGGGCACAGTCACATTAGATAGATGTTGACACAATAAATCAATCAACAAAAGTTATGAAATTCACCTGTAACATTAAAAAAATGAAATATTGCAGTAATATCAGAAAAACAATAAAAAAAAAATCATAAATTTAGTTGTTGTAGTCATAAGTTGTTACTGTATTTAACATTTACCCGGTGAGGCACTGCGGGTGCCTTTCCATGGTCACCCTGGATAGATGTAGCGGGTAAAACTAGGACACGGTCACCCTAGACAGAAGTTGACACAACAAATCAATCAACAAAAGTTATGAAATTCACCTGTAACATTTAAAAAATGAAATATTGGAGTAATATCAAAAAAATAATAATGAAATTTCAGAAATTTAGTTTCTATAGACATAAGTTGTTACTGTATTTAACATTCACCTGCTGAGGCACAGTGGGTGCCTTTCCACGGTCACCTTAGAGAGATGTAGCGGGTGATTTTATACCACTGTCACCTTGGACAGATGTTGACACAATAAATCAATCAATAAAAGTTATGAAATTCACCTATAACATTAAGAAAACATTAAGAAAATGAAATATTGCAGTAATAACAAAAAACAAATAATGGAATTTCTGAAATTTAGTTGTTGTAGTCATAATGTTTTACTGTATTTAACATTTACCTGTTGAGGCAAAGTGGGTGCCTTTCCACGGTTACCCTGAATAGATGTTGAGACAATAAATTAATCAAGAAGAGTTATGAAAGTAATTGTAAAAAATTTATGCAATAAAAATTTGAAATATTGCAGTGATAAATTGTAACAATGATTGATCAAAGGTTGAGTTGAATGGTATGTAAGATATTTACCCCCATAGTCACACCCCTTCCATCTATTCGATTTAAGTTGTAATCGATAAACAACTCTTCACCTGTAACTATTGTTTTTGTAGCACATACAAATATACGATTTCCTTTGTGTGCCTCAAATATGCAATTCGGTTTCTTAGTCGTTGCCACTAGTCGTGTACTATTTATAAAGTCCACAATGTTTCTAGTAGATTTTGGCCTTCCATCAATATACATAGTTTCCCCTTTATTTTTATTGTTATCTAGTAGTTGTATATAATTTGCGGCAACTTTGTATCTCCGCATACTTTGTGTATATCAGACCAACATCAACCAACGATTGTATTTGTATAATGGTTTGACATACTCCATCAATTCAATTACAGTGCCATAGCCAACCTTTATGCCATAGCCCAATCCATGTAAAGACGAAGGAACAATGTGATACATCCTCCCACCGATGAAGAAATTTGTGTCCACTTTAGGTAGCTCCTTAAATGTCCATCGTTGCACTAGATGTTTATACCTCAAGGGAAACTCAATGTCACCTATGCTCTCAACATCATAATTACACGACCCTCCATTGGCAATAAAAAATTGCATGCCAGTGTGAAATCTTTTCCTTACCTTTTCCAACCTAGTTGATCTGGAACCAGTAGATATAGTACAACAAGTCTCACTTTCAACCTCTCTTACTTTATCTTGATCATCACTCAAGGAATACAGATCCGACAGATACCTATTTGGTGGTACCTACACTCGTTAAAACAAGAAGATAAGTTATCGTGCCAATATATGTTTTTGGTACCAACACAGTTGCATATAGTTGCATTTAGTTGCATAAAGTTGAAATTGCCACACCTATCCATCATATAGTTGCATATAGTTGCATAAAGTTGAAATTGCCACACCTATCCGTCATATAGTTTCATATAGTTTCATAGTTTCATATAGTTGGATATAGTTGAATAGTTGCATAAGTTGCATAAAGTTGCGTAAAGTTGCATAAGTTGCATTGTTGCATAAAGTTGCGTAAAGTTGCATAAAGTTGTGTAAAGTTGCATAAGTTGCATGTTGCATAGTTGCATATAGTTGCATACGAAATTGTTGCAATATAGTTGCATATAGTTGCAATATAGTTGCATATAGTTGCATAAGTTGCAATATAGTACCAACACAGTTGCATATAGTTGCATTTAGTTACATATAGTTGAAATTGCCATACCTATTCGTCATATAGTTGCATATAGTTGCATAGTTGCATATAGTTGCATATAGTTGCATATTTGCATATAGTTGCATACAAAATTGTTGCAATATAGTTGCATAAGTTGCAATATAGTTGCAAATAGTTGCATAAGTTGCAATATAGTACCAACACAGTTGCATATAGTTGCATATAGTTGAAATTTTCACACATATCCGTCATATAGTTGCATATAGTTGCATATAGTTGCATAAGTTGCATATAGTTGCATAGTTACATAAGTTGCATTGTTGCATAAAGTTGCATGTTGCATAAAGTTGTGTAAAGTTGCATAAGTTCCATAAAGTTTCATAAGTTGCATGTTGCATAGTTGCATATAGTTGCATATGAAATTGTTGCAATATAGTTGCATATAGTTGCATATAGTTGCATAAGTTGCAATATAGTTGCATAAGTTTCATATAGTTGCATATAGTTGTATACGATGCAATATAGTTGCATTTGACCACTCACTAATATTTGAGAATATAGTTGCAATTTAGTTGCATTTGGAACCATTGGTACGTTTTCATAATAAGAACAGGTCTCAAGGTGTGTACCAGGACTAGAGAGGAAAAAAAGGGCCTTAGGTCCTAAACATATTTTCTTTGGTTCATTGGCCATTAACAACACCTCAAACCACCACATCTATCATATTTAATAGACTATGGTGCTTGGGTGGGATATGGGTGTCATTCACAATTTTTTCACACCATGTATGGAACTTAGGTCTTGTCCATGGTCAGGGAAAGAACATAAGGTTTTTAGGTCCTATTTAAATCCTCTTAGGATTAAGCTTCATGATGAAGTTGTCAAAAAACAACACAAGACATATGTAAAAATATTTACCCTCTGTGTGGGATCTTTGGTGCCATTAATAGTTTTTTCATAATAAGAACAATTCTCAAGGCTTGTACCATGTCTAGGGGAATAAAACAACGACATTAAGATCACAATGAAAGTTCTAAAATTCAAGGGCCATGAAATAGGCCTCAAATAACCATGTAGATATTATTTAAGAGATATTTGACCTTCTAGTGGGATATGGGTGCCATTAGGATTTTTTTTGCACCATATATGTAATTCAAGGTTTATATCATCACCAAGGTAAGAAAATCAGATCCTTATTCCCTAAATGAATCTTTTTTATGCTTAATGGCCATGAAAAATGCCTCTATTTGGCAATATGTGCACCATTAGTATGTTTTGAATAAAAAGAATGGGTTTCAAGATCTATACCATGGCCAAGGGAGGAAATAAAGGGACTTAGGCCCTAAATAAATCTTCTTGATATTAATGGCCATGAACAAGGCCTCAAACCACCATGCATATCCTCTCTAAGGGATATATGGAATTTGGGTGGGATATGGTCACCATTCACAAGTTTTGGCATAATTTATAGCAAAGAACATAAGGTGTTTAGGCCCTATTTGAATCTTATCAGGGCTGATATTTGTGATGTAGTCCTTAAACAACCACACAAGATCTATGTAGGGTATATTTGGAACCATTGGCACGTTTTCATAATAAGAATAGGCCTGAAGGTGTGTACCATGGCTAGGAGAGGAAACATGTACCTTAGATCCAAAATGAAGCTTCTTCACTTCAAGGTTTATGAACTAACCATTGAATGATCATGTAGATAATGTTTAAGGGATATTTGGCCTCAAGGTGGGATTTGGACACCATTAGTATTTTTTCACATCACATATGGGAGTTTAGTCTTGTACCATCATCAAGGGAAGGAGAAAACGGAATTAGGATTTAAATGAACCTTATGTTCTTAATGACTAAGATCAAGGCCTCCAATTCGGGATATGGGCAACATTGCTATGCTTTAAATAATAATAATGGCTATTAAGACCTCTACCATGGCCAGGCCAGGGGAGGGAAATAATGGCCTTAGGCCCTAAAAAAATCTTCTCATCCTTAATGGCCATGAACAAGGCCTCAAACCACCACACAAATCCTCTTTAAGGGATATATGGACTTTAGGTGAGATACAATCACTATTCACAAGTTTTGGACATCACGTAGGGCACTTTGGATCTTACCCATTGTTAGGGAAAGAACATAAGATACTTAGGCCCAATTTCAATCTTCTCGTTGATCTTTGCGATGTAGTATTTTTACAACCACACAAGACACTCGTAGGGCCAGATATTTCACCTTCGTGTGGGATATTTCATGCCAATAGTACATTTTTCATAATAAGAAAGGATCGTGGGCTTATGCCATGGCTAGGGGAGGAAAACAAGGAACTTTGGCATAAAATAAATATTATTGAGATCAAAGTCAGTGAAATAGGTCTTGAACAACCACACAGTTCCTTTTTTAGGGATTCTTGGCCTCTTGGCATTTTTGCATAAAGTTGCATGTTGCATAAAGTTGCATAAAGTTGTGTAAAGTTGCATAAGTTGCATTGCTGCATAAAGTTGCATGTTGCATAAAGTTGTGTAAAGTTGCATAAGTTCCATAAATTTGCTTAAGTTTCATAAGTTGCATGTTTCATAGTTGCATATAGTTGCATAGTTTCATATAGTTGCATATTTGCATATAGTTGCATACGAAATTGTTGCAGCATAGTTGCATATAGTTGCAATATAGTTGCATATAGTTGCATAAGTTGCAATATAGTTGCATAAGTTGCAATATAGTTGCATAAGTTGCATATAGTTTCAATATAGTTGTATATAGTTGTATAAGATGCAATATAGTTGCATTTGACCACTCACCAATATTTGAGAATATAGTTGAAATATATTTGCACAAGTTGAAATATAGTTGCAATATAGTTGCATTTGGAACCATTGGTATGTTTTCATAATAAGAATAGGTCTCAAGGTGTGTTCCATGACTAGAGAGGAAAAAAAGGGCCTTAGGTCCTAAACATACTTTCTTTGGCTCATTGGCCATTAACAACACCTCAAACCACCACATCTATCCTATTTAATAGACTATGGTGCTTGGGTGGGATATGGGTGTCATTCATAATTTTTTCACACCATGTATGGAACTTAGGTCTTGTCCATGGTCAGGGAAAGAACATAAGGTTTTAAGGTCATATTTAAATCTTCTTAGGATTAAGCTTCATGATGAAGTTATAAAAAAACAACAAAAGACATATGTAAAAATCTTTAGCCTCTGTGTGGGATCTTTGGTGCCATTAATATTTTTTTCATAATAAGAATGGTTCTCAAGGCTTGTACCATGTATAGGGGAATAAAACAAGAACATTAATCTCACAATGAAATTTCTCAAATTCAAGGACCATGAACTAGGACTCAAATAACCATGTAGATATTATTTAAGAGATATTTGACCTTCTAGTGGGATATGGGCGCCATTAGGATTTTTTTTGCACCATATATGTAATTCAAGGTTTATATCATCACCAAGGTAAGAAAATCATGGCTTTCTCCCCTAAATGAAGCTTTTTATGCTTAATGGCCATGCAAAATTCCTCTATTTGGCAATATGTGCACCGTTAGTATGTTTTGAATAAAAAGAATGGGTTTCAAGACCTATACCATGGCCAAGGGAGGAAATAAAGGGCCTGAGGCCCTAAATAATTCATATTGATCTTAATGGCCATGAACAAGGCCTCAAACCACCATACATATCCTCTCTAAGGGATATGTGGAATTTGGGTGGGATATGGTCATCATTCACAAGCTTTGGGCATAATATATAACAAAGAACATAAGGTGCTTAGGTCCTATTTAAATCTTATCAGGGTTGATATTTGTGATGCAGTCCTTAAACAACCACACAAGATCTATGTAGGGTATCTTTGGAACCATTGGTACGTTTTCATAATAAGAATAGGTCTGAAGGTGTGTACCATGGCTAGTAGAGGAAACATGTACCTTAGGTCCAAAATGAAGCTCCTTCACTTCAAGGTCTATGAACTAACCATTGAATGATAATGTAGATAATGTTTAAGGGATATTTGGCCTCGAGGTGGGATTTAGACACCATTAGTATTTTTTCACATCACATATGGGAGTTTAGTCTTGTACCATCATCAAGGGAAGGAGAAAAGGAAATTAGGATTTAAATGAAGCTTATGTGCTTAATGACCAAGATCAAGGCCTTCAATTCGGAATATGGGCAACATTGGTATGATTTAAATAATAATAATGGCTATTAAGACCTCTACCATGGCCAGGGGAGGAAAATAATGGCCTTAGGCCCTAAAAAAAACTTCTCATCCTTAATGGCCATGAACAAGGCCTCAAACCACGACACATATCCTCTTTAAGGGATCTATGGACTTTAGGTGGGATATAATCACTATTCACAAGTTTTGGACATCACGTATGGCACTTTGGATCTTACCCATTGTTAGGGAAAGAACATAAGATACTTAGGCCCAATTTCAATCTTCTCATTGATCTTTGCGATGTAGTCTTTGTCCAACCACACAAGACACTTGTAGGGGATATTTCACCTCTGTGTGGGATATTTCATGCCAATAGTACATTTTTCATAATAAGAAAGGATTGTGGGCTTATGCCATTCCTAGGGGAGGAAAACAAGGAACTTTGGCATAAAATAAATACTATTGAGATCAAAGTCAATGAACTAGGCCTTGAACAACCACACAGTTCCCTTTCTAGGGATTCTTGGCCTCTTGGCATTGTTGCATAAAGTTGCATGTTGCATAAAGTTGCGTAAAGTTGCATAACTTGCATTGTTGCATAAAGTTGCATGTTTGCATAAAGTTGCATGTTTGCATAAAGTTTCATATAGTTGCATAGTTGCATATAGTTGCATATTTGCATATAGTTTCATATGAAATTGTTGCAATATAGTTGAATATAGTTGCAATACATTTTCATAAGTTGCATTGTTGCATAAAGTTGCATATAGTTTCATATTATCAGTATCATATAGTTTCATATATTTCCATATAAGTTGCATAAAGTTGCTTATAGTTGCATATCCCCCGATGCTTAGTGGAGAAATGGATTTGAGACCTATCAAAGTGTTCGAGTGGGGATCGATAGTTTGGAAATCCATGATCCTAGAATTTCACATATTTGGAAAGCGCCTTCTATGGAAGCACACGGTTAAGAACATGTGTTTCTTCCTAAGAGGTCACAAATTCAAATTCAAAGGGGAGTAGGGTATGTATACCTCCATACACTTTAGTGGTGAAATTTGAACAATCAGTGAGGAACAATAATTAGGTTGCAGGTCTAAAGGATTGTCTCAACTATTGTGTAAATTCTAAGCATGGTTTCTCTCCAACCAACCTACATGGGAAAGACAATGCAAAACATTCTCTTGCATGAGACCCCTCTCTCTTCCTCGGGATATGACACATATGAGACTTTTACTTAGACCAACCCAAAAGTCAAAGATTGATGGGAACGTTGTAAGGATACATAGGCAATAAAAGATAGTACCCCAAGGACAATGATAAGGATAAATCAACCAAAAATCCCCTTTCCTCTTTCCCTATTGTGGTATCATAGTCCCCTTGCTTCTCCCTCAATAAATAATTATTTCCCTTTTTACAAAACCATGAACTTCTTATAAGAAATATACCCACCACATTGTATAGTCATGACCTTATGAGACCCTTTTGACAGGGAAAGGAAATTTTTCCTTGAGGCTCTATCTCGTTGAAGCCATCATCCTACGATGTCATTAGCCATCTAGGATTGCCCCCTATCCTAGGAAAAACTACTTGCATGATCAACACTTTATTTCTTTAATAAAATTCCAATAGTGTTTGTGGTTTATCTTGGACCTTTTGTGATTTAAACTTTGTTTGTAAAACATCCTCTACATTCATGTTCCATGCTTTTTCTTGTTGTATTGCAATCAATGGTTTTTGAGCTCTTTTACTTATAAATTTACAACATTTACTAGTTCGATCTACCACTTGTTGTACGATTCCTAGTTGCAACAAGGTGTCTTCTATGTCCTTAGTATTTATAATTTCATGTCCTCTATTATGTTGGAATCTAATGATTACATGTGCATATTTTTCATTATCATATTCACTAGGAACACATTCATCTACAAATTTGTCTTTATCCTCCTACTCCTTTTTTGTCTTCTCCTCTTAGATCCACCTTTGCCTTGACCTCTTTGTTTGCCTTATTTCCATTATTTTCCTCTTTTATTCTATTGTCTTCTCATGTGATTGCTTCTCATCCTCTCTCATCTTGTCCCACTTTTTGATCTACTCTTCTACTAAATCTATTTTTTTCTCAAAGATTTCTTCCTTTCATTGGTTCCTACCTTTCTATTCTTTCATTTTCTCTCCTACCTTCTTCTATATTTGATTTTCCCTCATTTCATTGATTCATGCTACCTTGTAGTCCCTTCTCTCTTTCTCTTCTCCATAATAATGTTGGGGTTCTGACATATGGTATTCTCATATGTTATGTTTATCAGAGTTGTGCATTCATTGTCTTGTTTATTAGTTGCTTCTTTATACGAGGACAAGTCCAACATGCCTTCATTGTTTTGTCATTTTTCTCCTTCATCCACTCTCTTCATTTTATCTCATTTTCCTTTGGTATATATGTTAATCTTATTTCACTTATGGGGGTCCTCATTCCCATTTCCTTGACTTTGTCTAGGATTGGACAAACTTTCATGTCCTTTTGTTTTTTGACCCACGACTCATGCTTGTCTTTTTTCGTCCCTTTACACCATCTCCTCCTCAATTTACCT
>ML777628.1:816356-867408 GCA_009831015.1 Picea engelmannii | reverse complement strand
CAAGTTACATCAACTACAAACTAAAGTTAATCACTACATCTAGAATTGTGTGTGATTATAAAAAATTTAGAGAAACAACATCACATATCAGAAAAGGGTATGTGGATTTTATTGAGAAAGTTGAAACAAATATACTTTATTTAGATTGGAAGACTATGGTATATAATCATAAGTTCATTTGTTAAAGGTGCTTATTCATAAGCCAAGAAAGTAAAAGGTGGCTAACCATAAGCTAAGATGGTTGAAGGTGGTTAGTTAAAAGTGATTGTTATGTCCCTAATTACGACATAGATAACATCTTTATAATAAGGTCATAAGTGTACAAATGTTTTCTTTATATAATATCGACATATATACCTAACATAAGTTTAGGGTTAGTGTTTATGTATCTTATTGTTATAAACATGAGTTTCCTCCCTATCTTATATATACCAGAACTTATCATTTATCAATATAACAATCAACTTCAAGATTTTATTCATGGAGATTTCTTCCTTCATTTAAATGAATTAGTTAAGTGTTATCCAACCATTAGGTGTGCAAGTATCCCAATCATTATTGTCACTGTTATATTATTTTCAATTTATGCAAGTGTGATCCCTTTTGGGTACTAGGGATGTAACAACGGGTATCAAAGCTTCAATCAAGCTTTGTTGGCGTTTTTTTGTTAGGTCTTAAAAAAAAGAGAGAGAAGAAAATGACAATCAATTACTATCATTTCACCGATTAGGGTTGAGTTTCAAGAGCAATTCCATATCTTTATCAATGAAAAGAGAGAGAGAGATTATAGCTACAATTGAAGGGAAAAGGGTATGTGGATTCCATAAACCTAGAATATTATGGAATCCACATACACTTTTCCATAGAATATACTAACTAGATCCAAAAACCAAAGACATGAAATATGGTACTACACATATAATATATTATCAAGGAAAAAACAAGCTACATGAAATTTGGACATTTGAACAAAAATTTACCAGTTAATTGAAAACATCAATAAAAAATAACATACTAACCTTGCAAGTTCAAAATACGAGCTATGTAGATCGAGAATTGGATTTGTTCATCCAGTGGGTGACAGAAAAAATAAACAGCTCAAACAAAAGCCAAGAACAGTGTCACAACTATAGCAATTGTGTCACAAAGTCTCTTAAAGTCACATATATATAGATCAAATAGTCAACTAGCCGTTATCAACGACCAATGAGATAGGCAAATTTTTCGTCACTATTGCCATGAAAGTTTGTCGCTATTGCCACAAAAATCCCGACTAGGTTAAAATAAGATTTTCGTGGATATTGTGATGAAATTTTGTGGCAATATAGATGAAAATCCCGCCCTGTTTAAAAAAAGATGAAACTAGTGGAAGCGTGGAAAATTTTCGTGGAATAATACACCCATATGTAGTAGTGTACAAAATGCATGAAAGCAAATATTTGAAGGCTAGGGTCCTTCAAATTGTCATAAAAACCCTTACAATTTTGAAAAAAGGGAGATATGCATGGGTTGCAATTTTGAAAGGTGTGCAGAGGGCACACAATGCATGGAATGCGCAGAGAATAGAGGCATGTTTCACGAACAGTGCGCGGAGTGCACGTCTGTGGGAAGGAAAATCCATCCACTTCCTATCATGCGTCAGGGGAGAAATTTCCAAGTGAAATACTCCTTCCCCAGCTCTCATTTTTTACTTTGGCAGGTTGGGTTAGGCCGGTTTTGGTACCTGCAAGACAAAATGATCAAAATGAAGTGCTCTCTAAGATCACATATGGAGGAATTTGATATTGATCCCCAGTATGGTCGCCAATCTGTTGTGTTGGTTTTGTCACTTGGGTGAGCAAAACAACAAAACTTGCATGTCTAGATGAGCTTGCTAGACAAGACAAAAGTTTGAGAGTGGGTTAAACAAACCAAACAGATGTATAAAAAGGAAATAAACTAAAACAACTAAGAAATAAAAGTTAGAAAGCATGAGAAACTTAGAACCATGAAAATCAACCAATGACCAACATAATTCTACCAATGGATCAATAGATTAGTAGGAAAAACACCATAGACAAAAATGAGGACTTATGAGTCCCTTCTTCCTCCTTGGGAGGTCTCTTGAGTTCCCTAATGGAGATCTCTTCATACAATGAAAGAAATGGAAAATGGTGAAGAAAATCAATGGTTATTCCCTCAAGAGGTGAGTGTAATGGCCAATTGCAATGATGCTTGAAGGCTCCAAAGAGAAAAGAGGATTCTCAAGGGAGAATTCTTGCAGCATAACAATACAATGAAGATATTGGTTTCTTATTGCACCCATGGTTCTTATTTATAGCATTTTTTCAAGGAAAAATGTAATTAGTTCTTGGTGTGAACAAGGGGCCTTTTAGGGCACCCTCTAGTCCTTGACTAGCCTCCCATTTTGATTTCGCTCTTATATGAGGGTCAAATCATGTTGGGAGTTGGTCCATAAGTGGTTGAGGGGCCGACAAGATCCATAATGCACCATTTATAGAAGTGCGTGGATTTTCTCGTACACAGTCGCGCACTTGGTGCATTGTTCGCGCTGAGGGATTTATTGGCCTGCACACACTATGAACTGTGCACGTGCTTTCTTTGGTGAATTTGCGCATGTCAATTTTTGACCCAATTGTATACTTTTTTTCCTTTTGAATGCATTTCATTGTTGTAGGTGAACTAATTGTTGTTGGCATTGATGTGTTTCCTTAACCATATGTGTGCAATGTTGCGGATAATATTTCAGTGATAACAGATATCTTCATCCCATAAATTTGGAGGTATTTATCTAGTGTGCAACATATAATTGGCCATCTCTTTCAATGTCCCATTCTTTCTCTCTGCTACCCCATTTTGTTATTGAGTATATGAAACTGTGTTCCAACTCTATACCTGATTCTGAACAAAGATGTTAAACATCCTTATTCACATACTCTCCTCCATTGTTTGTATGAAACTTCTTAATCCTCTTCCCTGTTTGGTTGTTAATAGATGTTTGAAATCTTTACGACACTCAAAGACCTTAGATTTTAATTTGAGAAAGTAGACCCGTGTATACTTTCTCAATGAAAGTAAGAACACATTTGAAATCTTTAAGACACTCAAAGACCTTAAATTTTAATTTGAGAAAGTAGACCCATGTATACTTTCTCAATGAAAGTAAGAACACGTTTGAAATCTTTAAGACACTCAAAGACCTTAGATTTTAATTTGATAAAGTAGACCCATGTATACTTTCTCAATGAAATCTAATATGATGTCACCTATGTTAAAGTCTCTAATATTTCCATTAAGTTTGAACTATCTATTTTTTCTTGTCTTCCTACGGACATGATTTACTCTCTTTTGTTCTAGTTTCATCTCTTCTTTAGGATTGCATTTTTATAACAAAATTTGTAATACTTTGTTGGCCCTTGACCAATTTTTGGAAAACCTTGGTCATGTTTGACCATTTTTTGGACTTTGACGGGTTGGTTGAAGACGAAGTGCCCAGGCGAAGCAGAGATCACGAGATCTCACCCCCTTTTGTGGAATTTTTGGGTTTTAGGGTTTCTGTAATAGGTATGGTATGTCGGACCATGGGTTTACCCATGTTTAGGCCCCTTTTGTAATGTATAAATAAGCATATAGGTGATGTGAGTAGTAGTTACTAGATCTACGTGGGCTTTGTGCAAGACTAGTTGGATTTGTGCCCGATTATGTTGAGACTTGCAGAGCTAAGTGCAAGTGATTGTAAGAAGGCTTTGTGTTGTGCCAATCTCGGGGAAGGAGGATCTGGCAAGGTGCACGCAGATCTCCTTTCCTATGCGAAGTTGTCTTTGCGGCTCTGTGCATGTAAGAAGATTGGAAGAAGATAATAAAGAAGAAGAAGAGTTGGTGGACGTAGCCCCGTGCTGGGGGTGAACCACGTGTATCTTATGTTATGTGCTTTGTGTTATATTGTTCTTACATTTTCTTAGTGCACTGTTATGATAGATATATCTATGAATTCTTAGTGCTTCATGATACAAATGAATGATAGATCTACTTTAATGTTATGTGTTGAATGGTTAAATGTGACTAGATCTTGATGAATACTGCGTTGTTATGTAATTAGGGTTTTACCTACGATGTGAATAAGGGTTAAAGACTAATGAATGTTATTGGCTAAGTACTCTGTTAAGTATTGTGATCATATATCTGTTTCCTAGCTAGGTTGTACACACTTGATTCCTACAACCTCCCCTGCCTCTACCTCGGATAAGACTTCATCTGCTTCGCAGGTGTTATCGAAAAGGCTGGTAGTTAGGTTTTTTTTGGTGCATTGTTAAAGCGTTGAACCCTGGGTCTTCCCCTGTGCCAACAAATGGTTCCATTGCCGGGACCTAAAACTGTGATTGTTGGGAACTGAAGAAAAGAGAAAGCTTTGTGTGTAGATCTGTTGCTGTGGTGTGTAGTATTCTACTTGATTTATGAAGCTTTGTGCTAAGAAAAGAATCAGATCTAAAGAAAAGAGCTAAGATATTAAAGATTTGTTCTTTGATAAAGGTAATATAAGTGGAAATTTTTGTTTCGAAAGAATGGATCTAGGTATACTTAATAAATTTTGTCCTAGACTGAAAACTAGGGCACAGCTAGAAGAAAGAAGATTTGATATGAATAGACCTGATAGAAATAATGAAAGATATGTTATTCCTATGCATAGAAAGGATTTTTGGACTAACAAGTGGATACAGGATCCTAGAAAGAAATTTTTGTAGGTTCATCAATGTGATCCTAGTGCGTAGTATAGGAAAGGTTGGGGATCATTTAAGAGAAAGAGAGGATTGACTCTTTGTTACAGTTGCAGAAGACTAGGACATATTGCTAAGGAATGCCCTGGTAGAGGTCCTATTTGTCTTTGTTGTAAATCTATTAATCACGAAGTTTTGGATTGCCCTAGAATGATTTCTAAAGTTGAAAAGATGAATATGAGACAAGAAAACCATGAGGAAGGTCAAGCACCTAAGAATATGCTAGAACACTAGGATGAATCAGAGACTATATTATTACAGATGAAACAAACATTGAATGATCACAAAGAAATTATCTTATCAGAGATCTTAAAAGAGAAGGAGTGCATAGAAACAGGAATATGAGACTTTGACATCGACTTTGTTCTGGATAAGGAAACACCGGTGAACATTATGACAGAAAGTACTTGAGAAATTTTGAGAAAGCCTGCTATGGTTCCTTCTTTGAGAGGAATAGGATTTTTTAAAGGAAAGATGATAACCCTATGTGAAAGACTTACCCATGTACCTATGGTTTCTCATGGAGCATCAACTAAAGAATAATTTGAGGTCATTAAGTTTTTTGAGACAGCACCCCCTTTGCACTTTTGTTAGGAAGGACTTGGATTGAAAAAGATCAGATCCAAAGGAAGGAAGAAGAGGAAGCTCTAGAACAGAAAAAACAAAAATTAATGGATTTCATGGATAGGAGAATAGTGCGCTTACTAGAAGAACAAGAGGACAAATAGAAGCAACTAAGGACCAGAGACTTAGCTATTGAAGTTGATAAAATGCAGGAAAGTTTGAAAAACCTGTCCATGCAGGAGAAACGAGCACCTACCCCTGAAGTAATAAGAGAAGAGGTATTCCACTCAAACCCGTTGAAAGACCCTCAGCAGTGTGAAGTTAATATGATAAGAACAGATAAGAATACAAATGTAAAGAGGAACCCAGTGACTCAGATCACAAGAAAGAAAGCTAGAAATCTCAGCAAGAAGAAAGCAAAGTTAGAAAATTTGCAGGAAGCTCCAGAAAGGACTTCGCAGAAAGAAGGCTTGCAGAACTTGAACCTCACTAGAATAGAAGAACAATGCAAACTCGTACTTCTCCACAGTGAATAAATATGATTGTTAGAGGTTTCATGACCGTTAGAACGATGCTCTAGAACATCTAGAAACGTAGTTATTATTGGAAAGATCTCCATTGGACCATTGGGACCGCACCATAATGGATGAAATCGTATTGATTGAGGAATTCTTGTCCATTGGAGGAGTCTGTTACGACATTGTCTATTTAAACCATTAGATGTCTCACTAGGGACACTTTTGCAAATTGTGATTATTCGATCCCACGGAGAACTAATTTCTATCGCGCAGTGCTTACTGAGAGGTCGCCACTCATTTTTCCTATCGTGAGTATTTGTCCGCCTACCCGAGATATCTGATCTCGAGCGTGTATTTCTAGTGAACGCAGTGCAGTAGAGAATTCCATGGAAGATATCCTAATAGACCTTATGGCTGGAAAGGTCATGTTCGTAGGTGCACAGGCTTCATTGACAAGAGGAATGCAAGCCTCCCCATCGATTGGACGTTGATTTGGGCCCTCTCAAACCATGACATAGAAAAGAAGCAAGAATTGCAACGACTTGGCAAACACGAAGCTCATCTCGACGGTCTTGCCCGACTATATCCCGCCTCTGGCTGGAACGGTTAGTCATGACAGCATCCTGAGAGACTTCAACTATACACTGGTCACTGCATACCTCTCGAAGGGGATACACATAGTTGGATCACAGTTGGGACAGATTCTGACGCTCAAGATCATTGATTTCAACTTAGGATACCGTAAGAATTATGGAATTCTCGCACCACATAAGTACTTGAAAAATAGAACGGGGAAGAAGCCAAATATATTTCCTCAGTCATGAACAATGGACATCACGATATCAACAATCCTTAATGTGATGAAGATACCACACTTCATAATACATCAATAGGTTAACGTGTGCGTTAAACTCCTCCTGTCATGCTACCATGGCAATTACCTGTGGTTAGATAGGCGCATCACTATAGATCTGGTGTTGATCCAGTAGATCACCAGGCTGAGCATGCAAGGACCAGATCCTCAGGATTTTTACCCAGGGAAGGCTACAAATCATGCCCTGGCGGAGTGAATAAAGGACACCTACGATGATGTAGAGAAATGGAAGCGGGGCTACAAGGTAGACTCCATCCAGAATGGCACAGTGCGCCTAGCTTTTCAGTTGATAGAAGGAAATATCGTCAGGAAGAATAGACCAATGCAGGTCACGGGATTCGTCATCGACCTCACAGGAAAATGTGTTGAAGGGATGCAAATGAATTGGGTGAGCTACCACGTTAACTAGTTGGAGAAAGATTGTTGCAAAGCACGGGATCAGGGCTATGACTTTCACTTCAACTGGTTGTTGATTCTCATCACCTTCATTGATTGGGAGATGCTGGAAGGAGTGACCTTCCCTGAAATTGAGCCATCTGAACCACTGGCCACAAAGTTCACTACCCTCTGGTACTCGAGCGACCTGGAAAAAAAATGGAAGTCAAATGCGATGTTCCACACCTATTACTTGCAGTTGAAGAGGGCCATTGAATCTTTCCCTTGCATGACGCCAAATACACTTCATAGGTTTAGGCCACTAGCGAAGTTCCACGCAAACAGACACTTCATTTACATCACTACACATGGGGACAAACAAAAGGAATAGATCGAGTCCTATTACAAGCTCACCAAGGAAGATATAGAGGAAATAACCAAGGAATGGCCTGTAGAATTCCTTGTACCAGTCGGACAGACCGAACTCTCCGACCCCAACCTCATCGGAATTCCTGTAGTCACTCGAGAAGAGTATGATGGACCCAGCAGTAGCAGAAAGAAGAAGAAGGAAGAAGTGCAGGAACTAAACAACACATCTTCACCCGGAGGAGGAGGAGATGACGAAGTAGACCAAGAAGTAGATGAAGGGGAAGAAGAAAAGCATGAACAGGGTGAAGTGACACCACCTGAAGACCCCCTTACAGAGACCTAAACATCCAAGATAAGAAAGGTTTCCCCAAAGAAACCTTCAACATGGAAGAAGTCACGAGCCAATAAGCCCCAACTACAGGGTGTGCTTATTGTGGATGACATTGATCTCATCATCGCCATTGTAGTAGACACTTCGGAGGACATTTTGCAGTGAAATGAAGCCAAATAGGAGACAATGTATGACAGGATTGAGGTGGAGCTGAGAGGGGTACAACAAGCCCTCTATTCAAGCTACACAGTGTCTACTATGCCATCATGATCAGAAGGTATAGAAGTGGGAGATGAGCCTGCCCAACTACGCATATTAGCATATGCGACAGAGGCTCACCTGTGTTGTGTCTAGGAAGAAAAAGAGTAGGCCACAAAGGCCTTGAAACAATCAAAGGAGGAATCCCTAGAGCAATGTCATATTGCGCAGCAAGAGAAAGACGACCTCCATGCGAAGTTTGTAGAGGATAGAGAACAGATCCAGAAAGAAAAAGAACAACTTCTTGTGAAGCAGATGGGAGTTAAGGAAGAAGTCACACTAGAGCACTTTTCTTTGTGTCGGGCCTAGCACATATGGAAGAAGGGACAACTGAGAACCAAGTGGAGAACCTTGTTGAAGACATCCAGCAGCTTCAAGCAAGAGTAGTAGAACTGGAACTGTAACCAGTGTCTAGCACTCCACAGGAAGTGTGGGATCAGAGAGAAGAAATTGCCCAGATCGTAGTCAAAAGAATCAAGGCATTGGCGTTAGAATGAAAGAAACTCATTAAACGAAGTGCGCAGACCTATGAGCACCTTGCAGAGGACCTAGAACTAAGAACATTAGAAGCACAGCTTCAGGAGGCAAAGAAACAAGCATTGACAGTGCAAGCGTAGTTGAAACTTCTTTAAGTGGTCGAGAAGATGAAACCGTCACAGGAGGTGTGTACAATTTAGCAACAAGTCCATGCCATCCAAAGTCGATTCATGGAAGTGCCACAGAAACTCTAATCGGTACAGGATGAAGCTGCACACTTTTTGAGGAGATCGAGGGACAAGGTGCACATTTGGAACAAGTGGTGACCTTGGTGGAACAGTGCTTGGAAGGACCTATCACTGAGAAATTCATTTAGGAGTTCATCGAGTAGGAGGCCCTAGTGAAGCAGCAGGTTGAGGCAGCTCGAGCCAAGCTCGAGGACTTCAAAGAAGAATTTCCCAGATCAGAGTGACTCGAGACGAGTCACGAGTGAGTGTTGGGGGTATGTTGGCCCTTGACCAAGTTTTGGAGAACCTTGCTCGTGTTTGACCATTTTTGGGACTTCGACAGGCTAGTCAAAGATGAAGTGCCAAGGCAAAGAAGAGATCGTAGGATCTCGCCCCCTTTTGCAGTCTTTTTGGGTTTTAGGGTTTATGTAACGGGTATGCGATGTTGGACCATGGGTTTACCCATGTTTATGCCCCTTTTGTAATGTATAAATAAGCAGTTAGGTAACATGAGAAGTAGTTACCTATAAGCATCTGAGGCCCTTTCCTTCATAAGTTCCATGGTTTGACAATCCTTATCCTTGTGTCCTATAGACTTGTAGAAATTATGGAATGTACTTTTAGAAACTATTTGGTATTTTTCAATCATTGGACAATGATAGGGATCATGTGCAGGTGTTTTACAAAGTTCACACCATAATCCTCCTGGGGGTAAGGGATTCAACAATCCTGCTGCCAAATATTGCACAAATGTTGGACACTCATTTTTGTGGTGTCCTTTTGTTCTACATAAGGTACATTAAACAACTTCCCTATTTTCCTTTCCTTTGTTCCAATTCAACTTAAATTTCATATTTTTAAGATCCTCTCTCAGCTCTTCTATAGCTGGACATGTTTGTTTATATTGATTATCTTCCAATTGTAAGTATGGTTGTAGAGCCTCATCCTGATTCTGGAAATTTTGTTTCCTCAATGGATACTTAAAATGTGGCAATAATGAGTTTATGAGTAGTTTCCTATGTTGCATGTATGTTATGGGATATTTCAACTTACCTTTCAATCGCTTGAACTTCTAATCGATTTCTCAATCCGACTCTCATGGATTATATTTGATTTCTATCATCTCATTCATATATTGATCTTCTAAACTTGGTCACTAGAACTCATTTATTAGTGCCTTATTTACATCTGTGACAATTGTAAGCGCTCCTTATGGATTGTTCACTACTAGGATCATAAACCAGCCCAGTGCAAGGTTTATGAATGTAATTATGAGTTGATCCACTTTTGTATCTTCATGCATGATATGTTTATCTTCCCAAATATTTTCACAAATAAATAGATGTTTATTTTGGTCCTCAGACCCTTTACCATGAAGTTCTAGTAATTAAATGGTCGGATTTGCTCCTTCTATTATAAAATTTGCATTACTACTTCTATGCGGTGTATATAACTAAATACTACTACCTGAACTCATACTTCCACTTGAATTTACATTGGTCCCTTGACTGACTAGACTCCTTCTGCCACTAATTATTGGTTGTCTAAAATATTATTTTTTCCCTGATGTCTTAGTCGCACATGGGGTTGTGGGTTCCACACTAATTCTGATCTAGAATGGAGTTCCTTCTTCTACGTCAGATCCCTAACCTCTGGTTTTTCTTTCATATGCGGCACGTAGGATTTCCTCAATATTATCCGTAGCACAGAGATCCTCTACCTCTTATTCATCACTTTCCAAGACTTCTCTCTTGGCTACTGCTCTCTTTTTCCTATTAATATTATATTGGTAGGGTATTCTATTGCACGTCATTCCTGGATTTTCCATTATTTCCTTAATCTTTTCTTCATCCATCATAATGGGTTCCATCATTTCCTTCTTCTTACCTCTATCCAGATCCATCTCCATGTTCATATCGTCCTTAGTGTTTCCCCTAGTCTCCCCATGTGCACAGAGTTATTTAGTTTTCAGACTCCATTGTCATAACACCTTTATCATGCAAAATAATATCAATTGATGTATAGAGTGATATAATATACCTTCCTATTGGACCCTTCAAAAATGTGTTCTCTGCAGATGTGTATGATTTTTCAGTATCAACTGCAAACTCGGTAATGAATCCTACAGTGATGTTGTCTAGCCAAAAATCGATTGCGCACATGAATTTGTTGTTGACTTTTTGTATCTACGCAATATTTTCAGTATTCCATTCTACTAGTATTATCCAATTAGTTGGGTGAGTGTCTTTTAATATTAGTATCCACTCATGCAAAAAATGTGGAAATTCATAGAAAAATGCCTCAGTGAATATGTACCTCTCCAAGTATTGGCATGGTGTATACTTAGGGTTTTTATTGTCTTTCTTTGCAAATTTCAGCTCTTTTTTTTTTAACCATCATTCAATGTCCTATTTAGTTTGGTTCCATGGTTTGAACATCCCCTTCTAATACTTCATTCTCTTGATTGTTATTCTCAGCAAGTCCCTTCCAATCTGTTCTTCTGGGTTCCAACCAACAACTGAACCATTTGTTGGAGATTTTCATGCTAACCCATGTTCTACTTTAGATTTCCAACAAAACCCTGCAAACCATCAACCCTTCTGATGACCAGAATGAAACATTGCACACAGAGTTCACAATGTATTCTCACCTAAGATGGCTTATGGGTAAGTGCATGACCTAGATATCTGTAATCATGGAAGGGAGACTTATGTGAGGATGAAAGACATTATTTTTACCTCAAAACACATCATATATATTATTCTATTACATAAACAGTTCATTATATATTGGATCTACCACTCAATAATAAGTTTCATTCATTAGGGTTTATTCTATAGTAATAATCTCGTTACTTAATTGTGCACTGCATTTTACTACTAATAGATTAATCCATTCATCATAACTAAACATTCACAAGAAATAAGATAAGCATTCCACACAGAGACATAATTTTATTGTGGTTCACCCCATGGGCTACGTCCACAAACATTTGGCTTTCTTGGCTCTTTTATTATTTTGCATCAAGGTTATAGCATTGCACACATTACATTTGACGATGACAAGATTGCAGTAAGCTCCACAACTCATGACTTACGACCTTCCCCTTGATTGCAATGAATATATCTGTATGTCTATCTCTATATCATCATATCTCTATCACTATATATCATTAAGTATCAGTATCTCGATATCTCTCCCCGCTATCTCACAACACATATATTTATATTACAAAAAGGGGTTAATTACCTGTTACAAAAATGACCAAAACCCTAACCCACTAACCCTAGGTGGATTAGATTTTTCCACTTTCTAACTCCCTGATCATGGCTGGTCCAAAATCCAACCATTTTCCTCGTTGATCCACATATTTCTTCCTTTCTTTGAATTTCTTGGTTTCTCGACATTGTTTTTCCATGTTTTCCGGTGCGTGCTCCTTCTTTGGTCCATTTCTTAACTACCTTCATTAATTACTATTTTTTTCCTAAAATGGCTTATGCTAACACTGGGTCATGGATATCAAAATTGATATTTTGATCATTGTTTCCTTCATCGATTATAGAGTCTTTGAAATTATCCTTGAGGTGTAGGAAGATTATTATTTGTTGGTCATTTTCAAAGACTATTTAGTTGGTCACATTATCAAGAATTGAATACTTGTACAATAATCCCACAGAAAAAGAATCAAGCAATATCCTTCTTATGGAATTAGTCTAGATGCTACATTGTCTAGCAAGTCTGCATCATAGTTTAAAGAATGAGGAACATGATTGATGTTAAAAGACTCAAACAATTTAATCAATTCTCATACCTCTTTCTAGTAATGCTTGAAATGACTAGAAAGACAATGTATGGTGTTTCTTACCTATATTATTACAATCTCGGAGTCATGAAACACGTTAATATTATTTTCTCTTAAGTCTATTGTTTTTATTAATCCCTGGAGAAGGGCTTCATATTTTGCAGTGTTGTTTGTACATTGGAACTCAAGTCTACATGCAATCAATATTTTCATTCTAGTAGGGTCCTTTAGTATGTATGCAACAACTGCACCTTCAAGAGACTTGGATCTATCAAAAAATAAATTCCACGTGTCGGGATCTCTTTTCAGTTTCAGCATGGACTTAGAATCTTCTTTGATTTCTAAATTAGTGGGGTTAGTAAAATTAGACTACACATCATAATTATTTTGAATGATATCTACTATGTTATAGTGGAGCTCAACAATTTGAGTGCAATGAAGTATTTCATATTGCGTGTTTGATTCAACATAAGAAGAAATCTCAATTTTGTGATACCCAAAGAATGAATCATAAGAATAATTCCCCAAAATTGAATGATTGAGCATAATGGGTTCATTGGGGTCATTTAAATATGATACTACATGCTTCATGTGCCTTTCTCTGTCAGCTCTAGTTTGATTGGGTTTCCCATTGTAAGGAAGCCATAAATGTGACCAATTAGTGGAAAAATATCCATTAAGCATAGCAAATCAATCTCTACTCAAGAGCATTCTATAAGTATCAGGGATATCCACTACTAAAATGTCTATGGTCTGATGCACCTTAGGGTTGGATGATAATGTTATCAAAATATCCTTTAATTCCCTAATAACTTTGACTCTTGTTCTATTCAACTATATGATTTGGTTATTATTTTCTTCAAGTTTGACATTAAGTTTCTCATATACCTTTAATGAAATTACACTCAAAGACACTCTTGAATCTACCATGCAATTGTGCACATTTTTGTGAAAAATATCAAAGGTCAATAAAAAAAAGGAGAGGTATTGGATCTTGATCTTTGGCCAGTCAGAGATGCATTGACAAATTATTATCTCTTTGGTGTTGTCTTTTAAGTGGATTTTCCATCTTTACCTTTTCCCTTTACAACTCCAACATTAGCTTCTTGAGTGTTTTTTAGAAGAGCTACCTTACAAATTTTTAATGAATTTTTCCTAAATTTAAGAGAGTTTCATGAGTTCGAAAAAGGATATGTTTGCTTTAGTTCTGTTCAAATCTTCCAAAAAATCATAATCCAATTTTGATGGAGTAGGAGTATTTTTTTTGTCATCGGCAGGGGCCTTATGGGTGTTGGATGTGGTTTTAGCAACATAAGAATATGCAGGAGAGTTAGAAGATGAAGTTTTAGTTACACTACTAGTGGTCACTGCATTTTGAGACTCTTCAACTTCTTCTTCTCCTTCTCCCAATCTGAATTATATATCCCAAAAATAATTAAATTGTTGTTCTTCTATTTCTTCAAATGTGTGGGCCTTATCCTTTTGCTCATCATATCCCTCCTCTTCATCTTTAGATTCAGTTTTTCTTTCACTTTCACAAGACTGAAAGGCTTGAAAAAAATCTTCCATGTTAATACCTTCTAAGGAAGGGTGGGTGGTTTTTTTGGTAGGAGGAGTGCTCTTCTTTCTTGGGTTGAAACTTAAAAAAATTATTGGAGTTGGAAGAGACTTCTCCAGAGTTCTTAGTCAGATCAATTATCTCATTGGATAATTTCTTGATAATTCTATGGAGGTCTTCCATGTCCATGGAATCAATATCCTTCTTATATTATGAGGTTTTGGTTTTAATATTAGCTTTATATTTTGAAGAGTTAGCCCCAGGGTTACCTTTCAGAGTCAACATGGCTTTCTCAACTTTAATGGCTTCTTTACAAGTTGATTCAAGAGTAGTTTTCTCAGAATTCTTAACAAACATTGTCATTGAAATGGGAAGGACCAAAGTATAGAATTCAATGGAAATGTCTTCAACATGCTTAGAAGCTTAAGGAATCCTCTTCATCAAAGTAATAAATCGTTGATTAAAATCTTTGATCCTTTCTTTAGCTTCCATTACTTCTTGAAAGGTCTAAGAATAAAGTTGTTGAGGTTTCATTCTCTCCAAACTTTTCACTAATAACAGTCTCAAGTTCCCTCCAACTAGTGATAGAAGCTTCTTTGAGAGAAAATAATCATGTTGAAGCCTTGCTTTCAAAAGTATAAGGAAATAGTCTACAGACAAAATCTTCATGTCAAACATTCATGAGTCGAACAACAAGATTTTGTTTTTTTATATGATATTCTATAGATTCTTTCCTATCATGATCAAACTTGGGAAAGAATTTCTTGGGATGCATGGGCATATCAATATGGAGTGCCCCTGGTACTGCCACAACATTGGGAACCGAAAAGGGTTGTTAGATTTGTTTATTTTGATAAGTTCCAGACATTGGTTGAGTATTTACAATAAATAATTGTCTTTCTTCTTCTCCTCCTCCTTCTCCTTCAGGCTCGTCTTCAGGTTCTCTCCTTAGGGTTCTAGGTGTAGATTTAGGAGGTAAGGGAGGTTGACCACCTCCACCAACAAGTAAAAAATGTTCAAGTTTGAAATCAAAAGATTCCAAAATTCCTTGAAAAACTTGAGATAAATGATACTCAGGTGTCTTGGTGGTTGGGTTCTCCTCGTAGGTGGAAGGGTTCTTGAAAAATGGGTCTTCCCTGGGCTTGGGGTACCGAATAGTCAATTAGGGGTTGGTTGGTCTATCTGATCCAATGTCATGTCAACACATGTTCACATTATACTTTTATTAACTTATTCAATTCAGGTATCATATATTTGTGAGGGCTTGGAGAAGAAAATATAGGCTCAGAGTGAGTGGGAACCTGAGCAGGTGTATTGATTGAGTAGGATAGAGCATGGAAGGCTTGTTCAAGGTATGGATTGGAAAAATCACCTTGTTGAGTAGGTCTTGTTAGCGAAATAGAATGGGTAGTATCTTACAATTTCTTAGCATCCATTTAGTTCTATGACCCTCCTTCTAGTGTCATTTCGATTGACGGATCCAAATTGGACTATTAGGCAGGTAAGGGAGAATGTCTAATGGAAGGTCCCAATTAGACCTACTCTCGTTTGGGATGGCATTTCCAACGAGTATGTGGGCCTGGTTGCCACTCTAAATTATGGTATAAATATGAATTTAAGAATAAAATGTTTTGAGATGAATTAAGCATTTAAGACTAAATTAATTAAAGCTATCTATATCTATTCTAGATGCAATTCTAAATTAACTAACGTTATCTATATTTAAGACTAAATTAACTAACTCTATCTATATCTATCTATGACCTCGAAAGTTTGGGACCCAAAAAAATTTAGAAAACACTGCCAAGATGTAGAACCATGCAAAATTAGACATAACTTTTGCATAAGAACTCAGATTGATGCCATTTTCACACCATTGGAAAGGTTACTAAATGTATATCAACGTCAAAGAGTTTTAGCTAAAGCTAGGAAAGTTTTGACCCCAAAAAATGTTGTTTGATGCTTGATGCTTCAAAATGACTTTGAAAGGTTTTGAATCTCAATTTTCCAAATTAAGATCAGTTAAAATGACCCTACAAACTTATTCTTCCAATTTTTTCCATTCTAAAAACATCAAAATAGATGAAAAATAATACAATAATCCAATTCATATAATTTCCTATTAAAAAAAATATATTTTTAAATAAGATTATTTGTTCTCTACAAAAATAAATAGTATGTTTTCGGAAGGGCAAATAATACAAGGACTCCATGGCAATGGTTATCTTCTGGTGGCCACGAGAATAGCGCATGATAAAAGACAAAGGTTCGAACAGAAACCACCGCCGCCTGCAAGCAGACCACCAAAGATTCCTCGTCTTGACATTAACGCGTCATTGTCTACGGATCCATTTCCTGTGTTGAGCTATTCATGACGACTGTGTGACTGCAGATGCAACTGTTCATAATGAATGTGCCGACAATTTTAGGACCTGTAATATATACGGATGGTAATACGCGTTCGGGGAGAAATCAAGTAGCTACGCACTCCTGCTCCGAAATCAATAAGGATTGATGTTTACAAAGATTATCAGATCGTGAGAGGCATTGATGTTTACACGAATGATAGTCACAGTATGGATGGGAGATTGCCAGCCACATGATCCGCCCATTGCTGAATATTGTCCTGTTTTCCAAAATCTTACGAGTTCAGTGATCCCGTGATCGTCCCTAGTGGTACAGAAGGCAGCCATCAAAAATCACAGAAGTGTTATGGCTGACCTACTCAGCCTGCATAAAGTTCTGTTGTAGAGGGATACGAGGCATAGCATATTATATAAAAAAGAACATTTCTTCTCACATTTAGTTTTATAAGATAAATCTTTTCAATCAGTGTATTTAGCTTCATAAGATCGACTCTCTCAATCAGTACATTTGGATAGAAATTTCAGAGATCAATGCTAGGAAGATGTATATAGCAATTTGCTATTTTGTAATATCTTTCTACTAGAAGAAGAAGCTATTCTTTCAAGCAATGATTCCAACTATAATCTTTTATGGCTATAGGAAGACCTAATTTTAGCTAATAGCTACAAAAGAAGCAAATGAGAATTTATTTGGTACTGAGCTAGTCAAGCTCTGCAACTCTCAAGACTTAATAATTTGCAATGGAGTAATGAAGTGGCCAAACTCCAACCAAATGACTTGTATTCATGGAGTGGGTAGTAGTGTCGTGGATTATGTGATATGTGATATTTCTGTTTCCAACCAATTAGTAACTTTTGACCTTTTAAATGACCATGAACCCGACTATGATCATAGACCTTTAACCCTAACCCTAACTCTAAACTTTGCCATGCACATGAACACCATTGAAGAAAATTATAATAATCAAAGACAACTGCTCTTTGACAAAAGTAAAGTTGATATTTTCTTAAAGGATTTCAATACTGAATTATACCTCCTAACTTATAAGGACAACATTGAAGACCTCTATCATAATTTTACAACTACCCTTTCCACTTCTATTAACAAATTCTTTTTAGAGGTGTCTTGTAAAAAGAATAATAGAACAATCTAACATTCGTATGATAAAGAATGTAAAATTGCTAGGAAAGCCCTTGGGGATGCTTCTAATGAGTCCTTAAAACTAGATAAGATCAATACATACAAATCCCTAATTAAAAGGAAAGAAAGGTATTATATAAATAAAAGCCAAGATCGGTTTTCACAACTATCTAAGCTTGATCCTAAGAAGTTCTAGAGGAAAATTCTAATATGCAATACTAAAAAAAATAGTATGATTCCCTTAAGGGACTAGAATTCCTATCTTTAAAGTCTTTATGAGTTCCCTAATGTCATGGACACCATTCCTATTGACCCTACAGAGGTTAAAGTTTTTTCTTTGGATGACATAGAGTTCGGGTTTAAGTGGCTTGCAAATGGGAAAGATAAGGACATTGAAGGCTACCAAGTTGAAAATTTGAAACTCGGAGGGCCTATCCTCATCTCTCACATACAAAAGCTCTTCAATTTAGAAGTCAAGCAAGGCTTCCCTAAACTCTGGATGCAAACCCTCATTGTTCCTATTTTAAAAACGGGGATAGAAACATTTACTCAAATTATAGGACCATTATGATTAGCCCGATTTTAACTAAGCTATACAAAATTATTTTGGAAAAGAAGGTTAGCCTATGTCTAGAAAGTCACGGTAAGAGCTAAAGGAAAAACCGGATTTAGGAGATATCATTCAACTATGAACCATCTTGTCACCTTTAGGATCACTGCAGAGGAATTCCACAATACTAAGAACAATCGTTTTTGTTGTTTTGTTGACTTTAGAAAAAAAATTGACACAGTTCCCAGGAAAAACCTTTGGGATAGGTTGGAAGAGATAAATGGTCATTTCGAGTTGAGGGATGATGCAATAAGGTTGTATGAGAACGTTATTGTCAATTTTAAGAACATTGAAGGTTGGTCGAAAGAAATTAACTACAATATTGGAGTCAAGCAAGGTTATCCCTTGTCCCCTACCCTTTTTGGCATATACATTCACAAGTTAGAAGATTGTTTGGAAGAAGCAGTTTGTGTTGGCCCTACTGTCGCTAGTATAATCATCAATCTTCTCCTTTATGCTGATGATATTGTTCTTATGGAAAGGATTCCCCGCGATCTTGGAAAGAAACTAAGAATCCTCAAGGATTTTTTCTCCAATATGGATATGATTTTTAATACTAACAATACTAAAGTCATGATCACTAAATCCAATAAGATCACTTATGATACCTTTGTATATGAAAATAACAAGTTGGAGAAAGTGATTTCATACAAATATCTTGGAATCGATATTCGCCACAAGCTCAACTAGAATTATAGCATTAAGAAAACGATAATTGGATGATTGAAAGATTATTATGGGCTTGAAAACAATTGCAAATTAACTAAACTTTGGATATGAGATAAGAAGAAACTCCTCTTTAAGACTTTTGTTACGCATGTTATTCTATATGGATGTGAAGGTTGAGGATGCAATATCTCTCAAGAATCGTGGAGAAAGATAGAGAAATACCAAAATAATTTTATAAACTATGATCTCAAAATTTAAAAAAAAAAAAAAATGCCCTATCCTATCCTCTTCTTAGAGGCAAGCCTTTCCCCCATTGATAGCATGGCTATGACTAGACACCTAATATTGTATAAGAAAAAGTTAAACAACATGGAATACAAGAGGCTTCCTAAAATTGCTTCACACTCCAGCCGTAACCACCTTTGACTCAAGTTGGGATGGCATAAATATGTCCAATCTTGGATAAGCCATTGGGGAATCATGGAAGAGACCATTTTTCAGAATAAGGATAATATTAAAAATATTATTAAATCAAAATTAAAGGAGAAAATGTGGTGTGATAAAGAGTTAGATGAAAAAATAAAATTAAGGTATTATAAGGAGGCAATCAAAATTATCTCTATGTTTTGACAAGTGTAAAGAAAAGAATAAGCATTGCTAAGATAACAACAAATTATCATGAGCTCCACAACGAAACTAGGCATTAGTCAATTCCTAAAACGCCATGGGATGAAAGAGTGTGTCACCTTTGTGACACTAAGAAGGTTGAAGATGAAAAACACTTTCTCTTAGATTGTCCAACCTATACCAAGATTAGATCTCAATTTCAAAATATTTGTCACACTACCAATCTTTCTAACATTTTAACTCAACAAAACTATGGTGATCTTGGAAATATTCTCTTAATCATCATCATCATATATAAAAGATTTGATTGACACAAGGTACATATACCCTACTCTCTCTAGATTTGAACTTGTGATATCTTAGGAGAAAACACATATTCTTAACCATTAAGCTCAAAAGATTCAATTGACGTGAAACTTTATAGTTCCAAGTAGGTGAAATCATTAATTTATGATGAACACCATAAATTACCGTCATGTTAGTTAAAGTCTAGGATTAAAACCTACCAACTACCTTACATGGTTTGTTTCTTAACAAAAATTACTTATTCCATTTTTCTATATCTAAATTTGTGTGAACATCCATGGAGTTGCTTGGGGCTATGATTATGAAGTTATTTTCATTTCAGCTATATTATGACAATGATTAGTAAATTTTGTTGATGGCAAGGAGTTTGAGGAGTAATTTAGTGTTTAGACGAAGTTTTAGCACTATGCAAATCATGCATAAGCGTTGTTTGTTGCATTCATTACTTTTCTACTCCTTGTTCTCTTTCATTGTAAGAAAACATGGTGTTGCAATGCGAGGGTTTAAAAATGAATCACATTGTTTTGTATGTGGCAACAAAGTGAAATCTTTATACTATTTTTTGACTTGTTTTATCTTGTCTTTCAAACTTGGCTATGATTCTATGAGTAGAGTATTATTTTCATGATTTGTGGCATTCCAAGTTTACCGCCAACACCATTTATTCTTGCTCGCCTTTCTTTATTTTTTATTATATTTATTTTTTTCATTTTTCTTCTTGCATATATGAAAATTAAACATTAATGTATGTTGTGATTAGCTTTATTTCTTTTTATATAAAAATAAAAAGTAACAAAAATGCAAAGAAAATATTTAAAATGCAAAGTAAAATTCTTAACCCATAATTCATGGATAATAAAGAGAAACTAATTCTCAAGGTATCAAGAAAGTTAAACCCATGGCCTCTCCAAATTTTGAAGAGAAATCTTATATCTAACTCATAATCACTTGAATTAACCCTCAAAACCAAAAATTTTATATCATAAATACAAGAATTTAATTTTAAAAAGATTAAAAAATGTTAGGGATGGTAGTTAATAAGTTATGAGTTGAAATAATGTGTTTTTCTCTAACTTTCATTCATTCAATATATCTTGAAAAGAGTTCATGTTCTTTTTGCCTTGGATTGATATTTATATAAAGTTTAGCATTACAATTTATGCATACTACATCAATTTCATGAAAATATAGTTAAAAATATTTTGTAAGAGAAAGTTGTTGTTCCAGAGTCTGTACTCAAGGTTTAGAAGTACAGTGTCTAGGCATCTGAAAGTGGGTAAAGGGTAGAGAAGAGAGAAATGTCAACCTTCGGCAAAGGAAACTAAGGAAGATTTCTGCGTTGGCGTTGTCTAGCTTCCAACTGTTCCTGGATGTTAATATCATGTTCAATCGTTGCCCATGAACGTTCGAGTTCAACCCAGGTAGTGGCTGTTTTAAGAATAGTATCGAAAAGGTTTAAGGCAATGTGTGTTTGATTTGATAATCTGGGTTCGATATTGAGCTGTGTTGGTACAGGGACAGTCATGGAGGAACAGTAAAAATAAGAAAACTTCAGAGGGAAATTAAGTGTTGTCTCAATTCGGTCGTATAAAAGAGAGTTTACGGTTTCAGGAATAAAACGGGATGCAAATCAAAGGCTCGTTCCCATAACTGAGTTATATTTTAATAAAATTGTATGAGGTGGGAGAAAACATTTAGTTGTCTATCGAGTAAGGCTCCTATCAAGGGACAATCTCACGTATAAAAAGAAGAAGAAAAAAGTAAGGAAATAACCCGATGAAGCATAAAAGATATATAGAATTCTGAAAGTGTTGACTGGTCTGACACCTGCTGATAGATGGTACAGAGGAAAAACAGTAAACAATATAGAAAACAAAAATTCATTCGCTATAGTAGAGGTTGTACTAAATTATAACGAAGCATTCATATGTTATGAATATGAAATGAAACGAAATATGAGATAGAAGAAAACAAACTCATAACACAGTCATGACAGAATTGAGAATCTTCAAATTTGCTTTGTATTAACTCTCAAAATGTAAAAACTCTGTTACAATCGACACAAAAAGGTCCAGCCCTTTTTCTTTCTTTCTATGGTATATTTATACAGTTTTACAATAAGATGGAATCTCAATCATTGCAAAATTTTCAGTTATGATAGGGAAGAGAGCAATCGCTCCATTTCTTCTTCTCTGTCTTCACTTGGTGCCAGAAGTTTGTCCTTGTGCATGCTCGGTACAGGTGACACATCTTTCAACCAGCCAAGATATCAACCTTGATGATTCTGCTTGACAGTTGGCTTCAAAAGAGTAACAATCTCGGGCTAATTGCGGCAGCTTGTCTTCCATATGTCTGTCTATGACGTCGATAGCGCATAATTGCGCACTTGGTTTAATCATACATTTATCTATTTGGACTATGTCTGCCATAGTCACTTGTGAGATCTCGGCTGAGTCTCTCTTTCCTCTCTTTCACTTAGATCAAGTGAGATTTTTTCCATATTCATTTGAATCAATTCCTTGGCATTACCTCCGCTATCAATTCCTAGCAGATTACCATCTATAGATCTAAAAGCCTCCTCTAAGGATCTCATTACTCTCTTGGCTTGCAACTTGCCTTCTGAGATGTTGTACTCCCATTCTTTCAATAGAATGTTTCCTCTGGTCTACTCCGAAATGGTGAATCTGGGAGTACTTCCCGGATCCCTATTGTTTGTGGCTATCACAACCTCTTGGAAGGCGACCCGTGCTACTCCGACTTCCCTTTCTCTAGTGGTTAAATTTTCCAAAACTTGATTGACCAGCAAGCAGTTATCCCGAATCACCTCTACCTTGGCGAGTAAATTTTGCTGGGCCGCAGAGACTCTGCTTCGAATCTCCATCACCTGGGATTGGAACATCCTGATATTTATCACTTTTCTTTCGACAATTTCCACCCTAGCCTATAGCAGCTCAATCAAATATTTTTGTTGGCTCGCTTGCATCTGACCATCCCAAACCAGGAGTTGTGCTTGTTCGAGCTTAGTCTTGAGCAGCTCTATCTCATATTTATCGACCAACCTGGCCTGCTCTATTCCTACACTTGCCTGGTCCTTGGCAGCCTCCTCTGCAGTGGCTAGTCTGGCCTCTAAGGTTTTGATGAGGCGATTTTTTTGTTTCAGCTGGTTTTTTAAAAGCCCGACTGAAAATTGATTCGTCGTGGCATATGCTCCTAATGTCCCTGCTATTTAAGTCGTGAATTGTTCATTCCTCTTGTCTTTCCCATCAGTTATAACTTTGTATTTCTTGGCTATTAACTCTCCTTCCTGATAGAATTCCCTCTTTGCCACTGCCTTTCTCTTCTTATCGAAGAAGAACTCATTCGAAGGGAGATCTTCCACCCTTATAGGCCTCAACTCTTCATTGAAGATCACCCTACATCAATATTTCCCTGAGTTGATTGTAAGGGAGTAACTGATGTGATAGGTTCTCCAATTTGCTTCGTTGATTGTCCCAGAGTAGTAACCGGACTCTGCTTCTTCAGTGGGTCGGGAGTCTTTATCTTTGCTTTCAGACTCTTAGTTTGCTCTCCCTCGTCCTGGTGTTTTTGTTGACCGGGAGTCGCATCCTTAGAGCCTTCAACATGTTTTTGTTTCACCTCTGTTGTACTCAGATTCTCACCCCGTAATACCACGGGAAGACAGTTGCGCTTATGTTCTTGGAATTTCAAAACATCGACCCTTTCTTCAGGTGCTAATGTTTGGATCCGAGCTAAAATCTCGGCATAAGATCTTATGCCTCGGAAAATGTCATCTGAGGGTGAATTTTCTTGCTCAAATATTTTGAGTCCGCAAATGGCCAAATGATTACTCACGATCCTTTGCGGATCGTGCTTCTTGTATTCAATAAGGACCAAATTTAGGTCTTCTAGGCCTGCTTCCTCAGCTTTGGCATGCCCGAAATATAATAAAGAAAATGAATTTAAATGAATAGGAAAAGGTGGCCATACCTTCTTCGAGTATCCCTTCAGCTCCTTAGTGATGCCACCGATTACTGTTTGTCTAGCAACCTCACGACAAGCCATATTGTCGGGAATGAATAATGGTAATGCATGCGGGGGAACAGAAGCCATGAAAAATCTAAGATATGAGAATTCGGCTTCTACATACCAGTCAACTATAATACTCAAATTCGTCACTATATTGTCCGAGATCCTGGGTGGCGGGTGACCGTATATAGTGACATGCAAAGGCACCATCACCCAGTTGAAGATTTCATATACGAAATCTACCGCTTTGTTTTCCCATAACTTCGAATGATAGACGTGAATGGGCTCGTCCTCTATTGGAGTCCAACTCCAGCTCATTAAGGGAAATGGTCTTAGAAATCACACGGCATCCATAATGTATGCAGACATGAAAAATGAAGAAAAAATTCCGCTCTCTTTTTGCGCCCGATACTCCGTAACCCGACTGGTCAAGCTATCAGACAGCATTTTATCCCAGTCGAAGGAACAGCCTTCGATGACTCCAAATATTAGAGGCATCCATGGAAGAAAGAAATGTGAGGTGTCCTCTCTCCCGTATAATCTGCATGTCATCATAGCTACATACTTGTACTACGATTCTAAGGAAGCTATTGAATATATACCATGATTGTCTGCCCTGAACTTCGCAGGGTGCGAAACCCAATCTTTTATTAAGATAGACATGGTTTTATCATACTGCACACATTCCTTCTATTTGAACTCATCCAAGAATTTGGCACCATATGTAAAGTCGGACGTTGTGGGAAACTTATACATGGCTTGCATATGTTCAGGCCTGAAAGTCCCGATGGTGACCTTCTTCTCATTCATGATGGTTCTGGTTGGTATGTCCACATGGTCTAATGCCAATCGGACCATATCATAATATGGCAGTAGTTGTGGCCTAGTTTCTACTTTATGCATTCCCGATTGAATGACGATCTTATACTTGGTGGTTATGTCGTCTTTTTCATTATCGCTGGAATCATCAGAATAATCCACCAATTCGGCCTGCAGAACATCATAAACGAACGACTAGTTCAGGACAGAGTCGACACTTCGAGGTGAAGTATCAGCGACGTTGTCCAAACCTTGTCCCGAAACCTCAACGCTGGCTTTAGATGCTTTTCGCGGGGCCATGACGGGAGATCCTACTTTGGCTCTTCTGCGATAAAAGTACGTATACATACAGAAGTTAGCTCGCTGAGAAAATGTGCTCTGCGTAATATAGAAATGCATTTGTTATAATGAATAAAAATTCTATATATATTCGAAAACTTGGTACTTTTTAGAAGAGATCTGTCAAATCATGTTTAGAAATAAATTTAGCAATAAAAACACAATCTTTATTCATCGATTCACCTTGTTTCATAATTAATGCCATAAATTTTGGTGGTTTGAAATGTCAGTTGGCGTATGGAAGAAATGAGGCTACCTCGTAGATGGTGCAAGCATCAAAACACGAGATATATTGATTTAGCTTAATTAATCCAGTTTTACCAATGTTAATTAATCTTTCGGTACTCATTGTATCGGGAATTTTGCTTTAAACTTTTGAACCTCTAACCCCCGAAACTACGATGATTTATTTTGGTCAATAAAAACATAATTGTGATTAGGTTCTTGATTAATTTCGTAATTATCTATATTCGCCATATCGCGACTTGAAACTCCAGAGGTAAGTTTTCGAGAAGTTTGCATGCCGAGCTGCGAAACCGCGAGATCGCGATAATACGTTTTAATTAAAAGGGAAGATAAACTCAGATTAAGTCTTTAATAAATTATGTTCATATCCTTATCGTGACTTCGCGAGTCGAGGCTTAGACAATGTAACTTTTTAAAGAGAAAACGTCGAGTGGCGAATTGCCGACAGAACTTAACCATGGCTTAGATTTTACCCTTACCCTTGACACGGGTTACTAAAATAAGGAGCTCATGGTTTTAGCTATCGGGGTTACGACAATAAACTTTTGTATTTATAGAATGCCAAGGCGCGAAAACCCAATGACGTTTAATCATGATTTGGAAAATTTTACTCACGCTACTGCCCTGGGTAAAATTTTAAAGCGATTTCTTCGTCTCGTCACTCGGGACCTGTGAACTATGTGATTTATATCATCCATCATACAAAATCCTAAGGTAGAACAAAATGGGGAATTTGTTTTTGCCGAAAGGTAGAACTCGCCTCGAGAGTACAATAATCATTACTGCTTGCGTGATAAGACTTCAGAGATTTTGAAACCCACAGATGGAGAATACGAAAACCATCTTTTGATTTCGAGCATTAAGACATGAAACTTGAGACGGGCTAGAAAAACAAAGGCGGCTCCAACATAGGCTCCAACTAGGGATCTCGTTTTCTTGTATGACAGGAAGAACAGTAGACCACATGCCAATATTGGGTAATTGGAGTCAATAGCTTCAATTAGGTGAAAAGGTTCTTGAGAACATGGTATAGAAGGGGGAAAGAGACTTCGTTTTTTACCTTGAAAATGTTTTCAAACTCAGATACTCTTTTTAAACTTAGTTGTAGTCCCTTTCATGAATTTCCCTTTCATGTCACTAAAATTAGGTCTGCCTTAAGACAATCAAAACAGTTCTAGGAGACCTAACAAATCTCATGGCTATCAGCTTGCATCAAAAGAAGAAGATTATATGTTTTTAATTAGGGAATCTCGTCCAAACTTGGGATGTAGATCGGGTTTTTAAAAGGAATTGGTTACCAAAGTAGAGTGATATTCATGTATGATAGCCTTACAGATATCTCAGATATTGCTTCACTTCCAGCGAGCCTGTTCAGTACCCCGGTGAAGTTATCTGACCCCTTTTACTGGATTTCCTTTCACCACTTCAGAATATATTTATGCATTTAAATGCCGAGACAAGGGAAATCATATTTGAATTTCCTTTCATCATCTCTTGGACTAGATGGGGGCAATCATTTATGAATTTCCTTTCACCACTTGTCTTATAATTTTCTTTCTAGAGTACGAAGATTAGGGCAATCAGTTTGTATCAGGGCTGATATCTGCGTTATATTTTTCATTATAGGTCTGTCAACTTACTTTGACTACTCGGTACCAACCTTTCCTTAACCTTCACAACACCTTCGTTCTCAGGGGAAAAAAAAGGGAAAAATTTTCTTAGGGCATTCTATTTGAGCAAGCCTCAATCCTCCGATATTGTTGAAGAACCTAGGAGAGTTAGGATCACTTTAAGCATCTCTTCGTTTAGCAGGGGATCGAGGACTTGTGAAGACCCGCCTTCTTTCCACAATTTGCTTTGAAGCTCACGAGGTTGAAACAAAAACTCGTATCCCGTCTTATGCAAAATGGAAAGATACTGACTTTTTTAAAAGGTAAAGCCGTAGATATCAAAGGGTGACAGATAGTGACTTATGGACTGAGAATACAGAGGTCAAAAATTTCAAAACTGGCTCTTGTAGATCTTTTTTGGGGATACTTTACTTTGACTGACTACTTTTAATTTGGGTGAATCATTTAATTTGTCTTAATTTTTCATAGACGATTAAACCAAGAAGCAGCTTTGTTATTTATCAGTTCAGTTGATGTTGTTGTTTGAATGAGGTTACCTCGGTTCTCTTTAATAGTCTTTTAGAATATGTCCTATAAGAAATCTCATCTATACCTTTTCGTTTCAATTTCTTTGCACAATATAAAAATCTTAGGTATCACCTATTTAAGTTGATTTATTTCTGACACCAATTTTTGGTTTACTTCTCCTACTTGTTTTATGTGCAGCTGGAATCCTGTAAGAGGCAAATACGAAATTTATCGGGGCTATCCGAAAGGTGTCGAAAGTTCATGAAAGAAAAAGAAAATAAAAAAACAATGCGTAAATGAAAAGATATATATGTATATAAAATATCTATATAAGTATACAAATTTTTTTATTTTTTTTTATTTTTTTTTGTTTTGGCGACTGTTACGTCATATAATGCTTCAGATAAAGCCCATTGACAGGGGCGTCAAGGATTTCACCATCTATGTTTTCCAGTAGGAAGGAATTTTTTCCCTCCAGATCCGAGACTCTGAATGGCCCATACCAGAGGTGGTCAAATTTACCATGTTTTTCTTCTTCTTCCCTTCTTGCATCCCACCTTAATACTAAATCACCTGGGAGGAAATCTTTGTCCTTTGCTTTGTGGTCCAATAATGCCTTCATATCATCTTGGTATTTCTACAGCTTTTCATCTACTTCGACTCTACGCTGTTGAACCTCAATTAGTTGATTTATTCTCCTGATGACATGATTGGGTTCTTCATTTTGATCTTGCCATAACTTCATCACTGGTAGCACTAGCTTTCGAGGTAGCACAATATTTGTCCCATATACCATCTGAAAAGGAAAATTTCCAATAGACCTTTTTGTGCTTATGTGGTTCGCCCACAATGCATATTTTAAGTGCACATGCCAAGACCTTTTGTTTTCATCCAATACTTTCTTGATTATATTTACAAGGCTCTTGTTAGATGACTCGGCCAATCCATTTCCCTGGGGGTAATATGTTGTGGAATGGCCGAGAACGATGTTGTACTTTTGACAGAAGATGATCATAGCCATAGATTTAAAGGCTTGGGCATTTTCTGTAACTATCTTTCGGGGGCAACGAAATCTTGAAAAAATATTGTCTTCTAAGAAATCGATTACCATCGAGTCTATCGCCCTTTTGGTTGGAATGGATTCCACCCACTTAGTAAAGTAATCTGTTGCGGTTAAGATCCACTTGTGTTGAGCACTAGAATGGGGATTAATCTCGCCTATGAATTCTAGACCCCATTGTTGAAATGGGGCTTCAGCTTTGACTGGAACTAAAGGCAGTGTTGGGAGCTTATGTTTACCTGCAAATAATTGACAAGGGTTGTAGGCTCGGACTTTGGCATTAACGTCCGAGAAAAGTTTTGGCCAGTAGTACCCATCCCTCAGAATCTTGTAAGCTATAGCTCTCCAAGCGTGATTCCCCCCATAGACTCCCTCATGAAATTCATCTATAACCCACTGAGTTTCCGATTCGACTAAACATACTAACAAGAAACTGAGTGGATATTTCCAATATAGCTGACTTTCAGTGATACAATATTTAACTGCATGGAGTTTTAAAGTCCTGGATTTTGATGGTGATAGCTCATTTGGGCATTTTAGAGTTAGCAGGTATGATACTATGTCTCTGTACCAGCCTGATGATATGAACTTCTCTTCGATCTTGTTTGGGCCTATTTTCTCATCCAACTCATTTAGGTTTATGTCTTCATCACCTTCTTGCAGGCAATTGATACCTAGGTCTCTGAAATTCGACTCAGCTAAGATTTTGGCCAAGCCTTGTCCTTTTATCAATTTGGTTGGTTTGACTTGCAGATCAGATTCTTGGATTTTGGAGAGCCATCACCCTCTTTTCCCATCATTGTTTGGTTGTACCAAAATATCTTTCACCGAACTGGTAGGTACGTACGCAATTATCTTGGAGTGTAGTGCATACATTATAAATGATTTTAATGATTTTACCATGGCATACGCTTGTTTTTCTATTATATCATACTTTAGTTCTACATCTCTAAGGTTCTTGCTGAAAAAAGTGATCGGTTGTTCAAAACCTTCTTCATTCTTTTGTAGGAGCACCGTGGCAATAGTGTGTTCGGAGGCAAATGAGAAAATCAGGAAATCTTTTAGATAGTCTGGGCTCGCTAACACAGGTGCCTTGCTTATGACTTTCTTAATATGTGCGAACAATGCTTTGGCCTCGGTTGTCCATTTTACTTCATTGTCCTTCTTCAACATACCTGTGATCAGTTTTACAATCTCAGCGAAATTCGGGATAAATCTTCATAAAAAAATTATTCTTCCTAAGAAAGATTGAATCTCTTTTACATTTTCGGGAATATTTATAGTATCTATTGCTTCAATCCTCTTAGGATCAATCCTGATTCCATCCCTAGATATGATATGACCCAAAATCTTACCTTCCCGCATGGCAAAATGTGATTTCTTTGGATTTAAAGATAGACCAAACCTGCGGCATTTTTCAAAAGTCTGTTTAAGATGTATCAAGTGTTCTTCATCGGTTTTAGAGAAAACCGTCAAATCGTCGAGATAAATGACTACGAAATTATCCCTTTCTCCTATGAAATCGATGTCCATAGCACGTTGGAATGTGGCTCCTGCATTCATCAAACCAAAAGGCATTTCTTCATACATGAACGTACCCCATGGTGTGGTGAAAGCGGTTTTTTGTCTATCTTGTTCATTCATGGCGATTTGATTATAACCAGAGAACCCATCAATCATAGACATTCGGTTGGCTCCAACTACCTTTTCTAACACATGGTCCATTTTGGGCAGCGTATAGTTTTCCTTGAGAGACGACTTATTAAGATTCATGAAATCCACACACAGTCTGATTTCCTCGCTCTTTTTCTTGATCGGGACCAGGTTTGCTACCCAGTCTGAATATCTCAAAGGTACTATTATTTTTGCGTCTAAAAGTTTCTTAACTTATTTTTCGATCACAGGTAACAAAATGGGGTTCATATGTGTAAGCTTTTTCCTAAATGGTTTGACCCCAGGCTTTAGAGGTATCTTGTGATCAATTACAGAAGTGTCGTATGTCTTTAATTCATCATAAGACCAAGCGAAAACATCCTTATACTGTCTAAGTAGGTATTTATATTTACTTTTTACTTTGGGAGGGAGGAACTTGGATATTTTTACCATCCTGGATACTTCTTTGGTTCCTATATCACAGTCTTCCACTTCTTCTGGTTGGAGTTGTAAGGTGGATTTTACAGGTATGTCGTTTTGATCAAAAAGTCTTTCTAAAGGAATCAGTCCTTTTGGAATCTGGTTGTTTTTAAGGACCGGCATGCAATGATCTGAGATTTTGTCTCAGAAATCTTTAGGATCCTCCCCTTCTTGCATGATCCATATCAGGTCATTTTGATTTTCTTGGTTTGCATGAGTTTCAGAGAATTCACCCACTGCTTCAAGAAATTTCTTAATTTGTTCATCATCCTCAAAGACCTGCCAGTGCTGGATATTGTCTGGTATAGATGGTATGTGTTTGATTTCTATGTGATACTTCAATTTGAAAGTCGTGGGAGAAGAGAAAGTTTAAGATGCTTTAGCTAATGCATCATCATGTAAGTTCTTTGTGTGTGGGATGAAGTGGACATTTACGGACGAGAAAAAGTTTTCCATCAGATCCCAGACACAATTCCTATATGATCTTAATCTGGGATGCTTGGCTTGGTACTGTCGATTTATCTGTTTGACTATTAACTCTGCATCTCCGTATACCTCTAAGTTATTTATTTTTAACTTCTTGGTAGCCTCTAATCCTAAGACCAACACTTTGTATTCACAAACATTGTTAGTATAATCTATATCCCACTACAGTCTGTAAGAAAAAGGAACAACGAACTTTCCTTTGGGAGCCACTAAAATCACTCCTGCACCAGCCCCTTCACAAGATGAGGCACCGTCAAAATACATTTTCCAGACACCGGTGCTACACAGATCCTCTATCATGTAACTTGACTCTTCCTACTCTATATCGTTTTCCTCCGGACAACCATCTAAACCATCATCAAAAGATAAGATACAATTTCCTAAATCTTGATCCGCAATATAAATAGGGAAATTGTTCAGGTTTTGAGGGTCGTTTACCATATATGCTAATCTCGTTTCTCTGTACAACTGAGTAAATTGACCACCAAAAATGGGAATTGTGGCAAACTCCATATCCAATTGAAAAGAACCCCCCAGCTTGGCTCCCCATGACCTATACAATAGTAATCCATACTTAGGGGGAATATCTGCAATAACCACATCCATCAAGATACTCTTAACCATGACCTTTGCTAGGGTAACTACTAAGTCCTTTATCATTCCCATACACTTAACCCTTCTCGAGTCAAAAGAGTAAAGGTATCCATAAGGTCTGGTGATCTGAAGACCCAACTTGTCCATGATAATATTAGGCATAAAGTTATGGGAGGCTCTGAAGTCTAACATGCAATTATGTAGCAATTGGTCATATACATTTAAAGTGATATAAAAGTGAGTGATAGTGTCTTTGGCCCCTTCAAAATGTGGACCAAAAGTGATGATAGGTTTTTCATCTTACAGGTTTAAAAATTCTGACTGGATTTCTAGATCTAAGACACCCATCACTTTGGTAATCTGCTTCCGATAAACGAGGTTTTTTGCTAATTCTACCAGAGGGATTGGTATCTTAATTTTATTTATCTCATTTTCAAAACTGAAAGCTCCGCTCACCTTATTTGTTTCTTTAGTTGAGACTTCTGAATCCTTCTTTTCCGACTTATTCATCTGGACCGCTTTATTACTCATGGTCTTGGTTGAAGGTGTAGTTTTGTTAGTCGTTTCAGTTCCTTGTGCTTGGGTCTCAACATTTTCCACTTCGGGCTCTTGTGTTCTTACTACTTTTGTTTTGTTGTTGGGTAATAAGGTCTCTTCCGGAGTAGGCTCGTAAGTTTGACCTCTTTGGAGGATTTTCTTGGGTTGAGCAGTTGAGATGGGCTTACTCTTAGATCTTAAGTTGTACTTAGGTTGGATTTCATCCATTATCATTTCAGTTTCCTATTGAGAGCCACAAAGGTCAGTATGATCATTTTCCTCACCCTTAACTGACGGTTGTTGAGTGCTTAGAGATTTCTCATAATCTTCTCTAGTTAGATACAGTTGTGTGTAGTCATCACCGAAGTTTGTGACATCATTATCCGAATCTCCGAAATCTTGGAGATCGTTCACCCCTATAAATTTTTTTCTCTTTAAGGGAGCTTGTATTTTTTTATCTTTGTTTTTTATTTGTCTTTGTTGGTTCAGGGGGTTGGGGTTCCTCTTGAAATCCTTTTTGGGGAAAGAATAATCTTTAGCCTGTTCGAGCTCCATTCTGGATATTTTATTAGACAGTTCTTTAATTACTCTGGCCATATCGTCTACCCTTTCATCTGTGGATCTATTAGACCCTGACGGACCTGCTTGTTCTCTAACGCATTTAGTCTCTCGATTTATCATTTCTATTTTATCTTTAAGCTTACTAGAAGCCATCATATTAGACTCAATTTCTACAGCATCATCCTGCATTTGGTTTAGAGTGGCTCCTCTTCTCTCTCGCAAAAGGAGTGCAAAATCCGGTTCGAAATCCCCTGCGAAAGTTACTTTGGCCACGGGTTGGGATGGTTTAACCTCGGCTGGGATTTTGTTGTATAGTTTGTTGAATCTTTGAATAAACTCCATGACTGTTTCTGAATTCTTTTTTCTTAAAGACCCAAATTCAGTTAAATAATATAAGTGGTCTTTTCTTTCACCCCACTGTCTGAGGAAAGCATCTTCTAAGGCGTCATAAGATAAGATAGATGTCACAGGTAGACTCTGAAACCAAGTTTGGACCTGGCCTTCGAATGTTTGAACAAGAAGCGTCGAATATACGTCCTCATGTTCAATACCGAGGATGTCGACGAATTGATCAAAGAAATTAATGTGTTCAACGGCAGTCAAATCCCCTTCCCCAGTGAATTTTGGCAAATTTTTTATGTAATTTTCGGGAAGGTCGTGTAGAGGAAAGGGAAATACCAAGGGAGCATATCTTACTGTGACTTTCGCAAACACTCTGGGAGGGGGGCAGGCCCTTGGCCTCCAGCTCCTCCTACAGGATCTCCTCACCCTCCTCCTCTGATAAACCCTCCACCTCCTCCTCCGCCGGCTACCATCGTTATTAGTGGAAATTCATAAAGGGGGTTTCAGAAAATTAAAAGTGGATATTTATTTTCTTTGTGAAGAGGAAAATCAGACGACAAATGATAAGGAATGTGAGGGCTTGGTTCCTCAGATTTGCAAGAGACGAAATCAGGAGAACCGACGAGTGTGGAAACCAAATGTGTAACACACTCTTCGAGATTAGGCGAGGTCAGGAAATTTAACTGAAGGAAAGATGGTATGTCAATTGTTGACGAACTTTCAAAAGGGCCCTTTCCTTTGTGTACTAAGGGGACTATCGAATGAATCTCACTCCTAACTTCAAAGCAGTTTAATGTTAGATCTTTCATATCAAAAAGAGGACTACGTGAAGTTGAAGGTTCTAAAGAACTCTTAGTCTTCAGTTGTGGGTGTTTAAGCTTATAGACTGCAGCGGTTGGCTTAAGAGAGCCTCTCACCTTTAGAATCTTCTCGAGATCGGTAACGGGTGTAATCTGCTTACCATCTAGGTTTTGTCTAGTATTCCTGCGACCGGATGCCAATTTATTTTTTGTGGAGTCGCCAAGAGAAAAATTGAAAATCCTTAAAAAAGGTGTGTACTCTTAGTTCACTATCAAAGAGTAACACTTTCAACGAAAAACAAATGTCGTTTTCCTAGGGAAAAAGATTTCGTCACTTCGGTCTTCGACAATGGTGCCAAAAATATGTTGTTCTAGAGTCTGTACTCAACGCTTAGAAGTACAGTGTCTAGGCATCTGAAAGTGGGTAAAGGGTAGAGAAGAGAGAAACGTCAACCTTCGACAAAGGAAATTAAGGAATATTTCTGCGTTGGCATTGTCTAGCTTCCAAATGTTCCTGGATGTTAATATCCTGTTCAATCGCTACCCATGAACGTTTGAGTTCAACTCGAGTAATGGTTGTTTTAAGAATAGTATCGAAAAGGTTTAAGGTAATGTGTGTTTGATTTGATAATCCGAGTTCAATATTGGGTTGTGTTGGTACAGGGACAGTCATGGAGGAACAATAAAAATAAGAAAACTTCAGAGGGAAATTAAGTGTTGTCTCAATTCGATCGTATAAAAGAGAGTTTACGGTTTCAGGAATAAAATTGGATGCAAATCAAAGGCTCGTTCCCGTAACTGAGTTATATTTTAATAAAATTGTATGAGGCGGGAGAAAACATTTAGCTGTCTATCAAGTAAGGCTCCTATCAAGGGAGAATCTCACGTATAAACAGAAGAAGAAAAAAGTAAGAAAATAACCCGATGAAGCATAAAAGATATATATAATTCTAAAAGTGTTGACTGGTCTTACACCTGCTGATAGCTGGTACAGAGGAAAAATAGTAAACAATATAGAAAACCAAAATTCATTCGCTATAGTAGAGGTTGTACTAAATTACAACGAAGCATTCATCAGCTATGAATATGAAATGAAATGAAATATGAGATACAAGAAAACAAACTCATAACACAGTCGTGACAGAATTGAGAATTTTCAGATTTGCTTTGTATTAACTCTCAAAATGTAAAAAATTTGTTACAATCGACACAAAAAGGTCCATCCCTTTTTCATTCTTTCTATGGTATATTTATACAGTTTTACAATAAGGTGGAATCTCAATCGTTGCAAAATGTTCAGTCATGATAGGGAGGAGAGAAATCGCTCTATTTCTTCTTCTCTGTCTTCACTTGGTGCCAAAATTTTGTCCTCGCGCATGCTCGGTACAAGTGACACATCTTTCAACTAGCCCAAATATCATCCTTGACGGTTCTGCTTGACAGTTGGATTCAAAAGAGTAACAATCTTGGGCTAATTGCGGCAACTTGTCTTCCATCTGTCTGTCTATGATGTCGATAGCGCATAATTATGCACTTGGTTTAATCATACATTTATCTATTTGGACTATGTCTGCCATAGTCACTTGTGAGATCTCGGCTGAGTCTCTTTCCTCTCTTTCACTTAGATCAAGTGATATTTTTTCCATATTCATTTGAATCAATGCCTTGGCATTACCTCCGCTATCAATGCCTAGAATATTACCATCTATAGAGCTAAAAGCCTCCTCTAAGGATTTTGTTACTCTCTTGGCTTGCAGCTTGCCTTCCGAGATGTTTTGCTCCCATTCTTTCAATAGAATGTTTCCTCTGGTCTACTCCAAAATGGTGAACCTAGGAGTACTTCCCGGATCCCTATTGTTTGTGGCTATCACAGCCTCTTGGAAGGTGACCTGTGTTGCTCCAGCTTCCCTTTCTCTAGCGGTTATATTATCCAAAACTTGATTGAACAACAAGCAGTTATCCCGAATCACCTCTACCTTGGCAAGTAATTTTCACTGGGCCACAGAGACTTTGCTCCGAATCTCCATCACCTGGGATTGGAACATCCCGATATTTATCACTTTGCTTTCAGCGATTTCCACCCTAGCCTGTAGCTGTTCGATCAAATATTTTTGCTGGCTCGCTTGCATCTGACCATCCTGAACCACCAGTTGTGCTTATTCAAGCTTAGTCTTGAGCAGCTCTATCTCATTTTTATCGGCCAACCTGGCCTACTCTATTCCTACACTTGCCTAGTCCTTGGTAGCCTCCTCTGTAGTGGCTAGTCTGGCCTCTAGGGTTTTGATGAGGTGATTTTTCCGTTTTAGCTAGTTTTTTAAAAGCCCGACTGAAAATTGATTTGTCGTGGCATATGCTCCTAATGTCCCTGTTATTTTAGTCACAAATTGTTCATTCCTCTTGTCTTTCCCATCAGTTATAACTTTGTATTTCTTGGCTGTTGACTCTCCTTTCTGATAGAATTCCCTCTTTACCACTGCCTTTCTCTTCTTATCGAAGAAGAAATCATTCGAAGGGAGCTCTTCCACCCTTATAGGCCTACACTCTTCATTGAAGATCCACCCTGCGTCAATATTTCCCTGAGTTGACTGCAAGGGAGTAACTGATGTGATAGGTTCTCTGATTTGCTTTGTTGATTGTCCCGAAGTAGTAACTGGACTCTGCTTCTTCGATGGGTTGGGAGTCTTTATCTCTAATTTGAGACTCTTAGTTTTCTCTCCCTCGTCCTGGTGTTTTTGTTGACCGGGAGTCGCATCCTTAGAGCCTTTGGCATCTTTTTGTTTCACCTCCGCTGTACTCAGATTCTCACCCCATAATACTGCGGGAAGATAGTTGCGCCTATGTTATTGGAATTTCAGAACATCGGCCCTTTATTCATGTGCTAATGTTTGAATCCGAGCTAAAATATCAACATAAGATCTTGCACCTTGGAAAATGTCATCCGAGGCTGAATTTTCATGCTCAAATCTCTTGAGTCCACAACTGGCCAAATGATTACTCATGACCCTTTGCGGATCGTGCTTCTTGTATTCAATAAGGACCAAATTTAGGTCTTCCAGGGCTGCTGCCTCATCTTTGGCATGCCCAAAATCTAATAAAGAATATGAATTTAAATGAACAGGAAAAGGTGGCCATACCTTCTTTGAGTATCCCTTCAGCTCCTTGCTGATGCCACCGATTATTGTTTGTCTAGCAACCTCATGAAAAGTCATCTTGTCGGGAATGAATAATGGTAATTCATGTAGGGGACCAGAAGCCCCGAAAACTCTGAGATATGAGAATTCGGCTTCTACATACCAGTCAGCTATGCTGCTCAAATTCGTCACTATACTGTTCAAGATCCTTGGTGGCGGGTGACTGTAAATAGTGACATGTAGAGGCACCATCACCCAGTTGAATATTTCATATACGAAATATGTCGCTTCATTTTCCCATAACTTCAAATGATAGACGTGAATGGGCTCATCCTCTGCTGGATTCCAACTCCAGCTCATTAAGGGAAATGGTGTTTGAAATCACACGACATCCATAATGTATGTAGACATAAAAAAAGAAGAAAATTTTCCTCTCTCTTTCTATGCCCAATACTCTGTAACCCGACTGGTCAAGCTATCAGACAACATTTTCACCTAGTTGAAGGAACAGCCTTCGACGACTCAAAATATTAGAGGCACCCATGGAAGAAAGAAATGTGAGGTGTCCTCTCTCCCGTATAATCTGCATGTCATCATAGCTACATACTTGTACTGTGGTTCTAAGGAAGCTATTGAATATATACCATGACTGCCTGCCCTGAACTTCACAAGGTGCGAAACCCAATCTTTTATTAAGCTAGACATGGTTTTATCATACTGTACACATTCCTTCTGTTTGAACTCGTCTAAGAATTCGACACCATATGTAAAGTCAGACGTTGTGGGCAACTTATACATGGCTTGCAGATGTTCAGGCCTGAAAGTCCCGACGGTGACCTTCTGCTCATTCATGATGGTTCTAGTTGGTATGTCCACATGGTCTAATTGTTACACGTCAAAATTACTCAACTGGATAAGTGTCGCATGTTCTTGTCAATTGTCGTAAGTGTCGCATCTTCCTTACAACTTTCGCAAGTGTTGCAAGTTGTTCACAAGTGTCGCAAACTTTGTTCAAGCATACTACCATAACGACGACACTAAGGAGGCACTTAAAACATCTCATACACTTGATTTGGAGAAGGGGAACTGGTTAACTGAATTCAAGGAACCCTTATCACCTGAGAAGAGCTCTTAAACAAAGGTTTTGAGGGTGAGCGCTCCCCTACATCAGCCTTAGGAGCATTGGCACTCCCCTATAAGACCTCAGGGAGAGTTATAACACTTGTCTGCCCCTCTGAAGGAGTGTTATCCACCTTTGGAGTGATGGTGCTTCCCTCAAGCTTCCTAGGGAGCACTACAATGCTCTGATGGTCCTTTTGAGGGAGCGCTACCTATTCTGGGCAGTATTTAAGTTGTTGAGATGAATGGGGGAAGGATCCTTTCATTCTTGGAAGGCCGTTGGATTTGAATCCCTAGTCCAGCCATGATCTTAGGGCAGATCCTCAACTGAAGGAGGCAAATCCTCAACTTCCCCAAGGATATCTCAAGTGGTTAAAGCCTCTCCAAGGCTATATAAGAAAGCTTTTAAATGGTGAAAGAGGACTGGAAAAGGAGAATCACTCCAAACTTATGATTTCATAAGTGGTGTTGGAACAGAGATATTTTGGAAGCAAGAGACCTATGATCTCATAGGGAGTAATCAGTGAAGTCATCATCATTCATATCATGGATCTTTTGAGCAAGGGGCAGACAAGGAGGACTTGACGAAGCTGCTGCAATTCATCTATGCCTGTAAGCAATGTTTTGTCCTCATTAATATAATTTTCTTGGCCTGTTTCTTTCTAGTTTGTGTCTAGTCTTACATGAACTTATCATTGATATATAGATCTGTTTTCAAGCTAATATCAATAGAGTAGGAAGTGGTGGTACTTTGTTTGTCTACAGGGTTGATCGAAGAGCGAAAGATTAGAGCTCAACTTGGAGCATGCAGGGACAAACATCGATAATGAGGTACTTCTATTCTCCTTCCTCCTCATGCATTAGTTTGTATAGATTTGAAAGGAAGTCAGTGTCCACGTTAAGCACTTTCTGTCTTAGAGTTAAGGTCTAGCTCTTTGAGGCAATCTACCTATCCGTAGGGAGATTTTCCTACAACAGAAACTGGCGACTCCACTGGGGATCGAATCAGAACTTTCTTAGTCTTGTCTTTCCTCATAGACCTTGTCTTACCTGATTGTTTTCAGACCTTGTTCACCCCATTTATCTGATTGCATTTGCTGATTGAATCTTCAATCCATCACACTCAGCCCGATTGTCAAAATTTGACTAAATTTTGGGTTTTTTGGAATTTTTTTTGAGCTTTAGGACTCCAGCGCTCCCTTAAGCTACTGAACAGAGTGTTATAACACTCTGGTGGCCCTTAAACCAGAGCGCCAACCCTTTTTTCCCAAAACCTCTTTAAAATTTGTAATTTTTGGAGGTCCAAACCCTGTATTTTCACTTGCTGAGCTGCTTTGTGATTCAATGATGCTTCCTTTGACTTTTGACATGCTTCATCTTGAGAAGTAAACACCTTATTGTTCAGATTTTATGCCCTTCTTCATTCTTTTTAATTTTTTGCTATTGAGAGCTTGAAATCAATCCCTTGCTTTCTTCTCTCCTATCCGATTGAGCGAGAATTCTAGCGAAGGACATTTGAAGTCTGTAACTCTTCTCATTTGGTTCTTTGAGGTCATCTGATCCAATATCTTTCTCCTTAATTTTACGTTTTTTGGTTTTCTTTCTCTTGTTTGATCGCAAGAAAGGTGTGTTGTTTGTGCAAAATATGCGCTTTCTTGTCTGAATCTCCTTGATCCGAAAGGGTAGTTGGCAGGAGAAATTTTTCATTGAATTGATTATCATTTGCATGAAAACAACAAAAGTACATCTTAATGATTAGTTTGCATATTAGTTTGCATTTCCGAAATGTTGTAGCATCATATTGGATTTGATTGAGAACAAAATTGATTGAGGGCATTCCTTGTCAAGTGTTTGATAGTGAAAATGACTCTTCCTCTTTCCCTTAAATAGGTATTCATTGAAAAGAAATGATTTCTTATCATATTTCATGCATATTTTTGGGAATTGAGTCATCATTCCATCAGTTTCACTTTCGTACACCCCCTGAGTAAAAAATAGCCATTAAAATCAATGCTTAACTAAAATTTATCAGACTTTTTACATCTTTGTTAGCAAACCTACATTAGTTTAAGGTGTAGGGATTTGGAATAGGTTGAAAGGATAACTTTCCAAAGCTATCAAAAAAACTTAGCATCTTGTGGTAGGGAGAGTTAAATCCAATTATCGTATTGGCTTGCTGGGATCCCCCTCTCACACAAGGGTTACGCATGAGGTCGCATTCAGGTGAGTTACGGAGATTATCCCTCCGTGGTTCAACTGTTTGTAGTGGCCGGATCGTATATTGGGGGTCACTAGAAGGTAAATCCACAATTACTACATGGAAGCCTTTCAAGTTGATTTCGGACTTGTTATCCTGCCCATACGTTCTGACTGGACTATCGACTATACCCACCCAGGGGCTGACTATGAGTTGGTGAACTTAGTAGCCATAATATTTAGGGTCTCACACAAGGTGATGGTGAAGGGAAGTCTCACTGTACCTGGAACAACCGTTTGTCAAACTCACTCGGGCTCCTTGGAGGGTAAATCCACAATTACTGCATGGAATCTTGCACCAAGGCGTAAGTCCATTAAGAAGGTCACCAACGTAACTGATCCACCCGCTCTATCCCCGCCCCTTCCTATTTTGATCTCGCGACATTGGATTTCATCACCAACTAGTGGTTTCATCATAGGAAGGTTTGATTGATTGTTTGCTTCTTAGATTCTTAGCGTGTGTTGTTTGTTTTACTTATTGGACCTTAGGTCGAGTCAGTGTTAATGGCATCGAATCCTGGGAGTACCAATGGAGGAACCCCTGCTCCTGGGGAACCTTATACCTTTCCTTCGTTTGGAAAATTTGGCCCTCCATATGTTGCCACACTGAGTCTTCCAGGACTCACTATTGGATTACCAGTTTGGTTGTTCCCCACTCCGGTGATCCTGAATCCTCCCAATGTTTCAATTGCACCTAATACTTTGGATGTCAATACACCACCCACACATCAACCTCATGTCGACTTTTCGCCTTCTTCATCCATCAAGTCTCCTTCCATTTCTCCTTCTTCACCTAGTGAAATCTCTAAAGAAAGTAGTCAGGTTGATCAGAAGAAGAAGAAATGGAAAGAGAAGAAGAAGAAGAACTCGAAAAAGACCAAGACCCCAACAACATCAGATGTTGGCTCTAAGAAACTAGTTACTGTTAATAGTATTGGGAGTGTTGATGAGGTCAACAAACTTAAAATGAATAATCCAAAACCCAAATTCCCTTGTAGCCTTTGTAAGGGTGACCACTTTCTGAGGGATTGCCCCGGTCTTACCCAGGTCTTAGAAATGTGGTCCTCCATGTCATCGGCCTCTATCGATCATGTCGATGATACCCCATCAACTAGTGACATTAAGGGTGGTAAGAAGAAGAAAACTATCAAGTTCCCTTTCATGTTATGTAAAGGTGATCATTACTCTCACCTTTGTCCTCGTATGGGCGAGGCTTCTTCTCTTTTGGAAAAACTTCAACTTCCAAAAGGTTATCATAAGATTTCCTCCGACCCATCATTGGTTGATGGACTGGTCAATCCAGTTCCATCCCCGGTCAGTCTGATTGATCAGGTGGTCAATCTAGTTTCCTCCTCAACTGAACCACAAACCCAAGTAGCTGATCCAGTTTCGTCATCGATCAGCCCCACTCTTCATCAAAAGAGTGACACCAAAGTGGTCAATCTGTTTTCATCCTTAGTCGATCCCACTCTTCCGTTAGAGAGTGACACCAAAGCGGTCAATCTGTTCCCACCCGTCGACCCCATTCTTCCCTTGGAGAATGAAACCAAAGTGGTCGATCCAGTTTCTCCATCGATCAATCCCATTCCTCCATTTAGGAATGTCAAAGTGATTGATCCAGTCCCTTCCTCAGTCAGTCCCACTCTTCCTCTAAAGAGTTCCAAAGTGGTCTATCCAAGTCCACCATTGGTTGATCTGATCCAATCATCGGTCGATCCTACTCTCCTTCTAGAGAGTAAACCCTATACTGCCCATGTTTTTCTCGTTAATACAGACTCTACCGTTCCGAGGGGAATTCCTCCCTCTCCTATGCAACCCCCTCCAAGTAATGAGGCCATCCTTTTTGATTGGGGTGTGCTAACTAGCCCTCATCTTCCCTCCCACATTCCTTTCCATATTACAGTACATATTTGTGGTCGGGACGTTCCTCAAACGTTGATAGATGAAGGTGCGTCCATTAGTATTTTGTCTTCTATTGCTTGGTACACTTTGGGTTGTCTGCAACTGGCACCAATTACACAGAATCTGTTAGCTTTTAACATAAGAACTAGTCAACCTTTAGGGATCCTTCCTCAGATTCCTATAACTTTGGGAGGGAAAACTATCTTTATCGATGTCATGGTAGTCCAAGACCCCTTGGATTTCACTTTGCTCCTTGGGTGGGATTATTTCTATTCTATGAAAACTCTTGTATCCACCCTTTTCCATGTGATATCTTTCCCTCACAATGGAAGAATTGTGACTATTGATCAACTTTCATTCATCAGCCCCGACTGGTTTACCTCCCTAAGTGGTTCTTATATGCAGACAGTATCACCCTCGCCGCATGTCAATTATGTGGCGTTGTCTCCCATGACCTCAACTTCTGACGATTTGGATTTGGTATTTGACATGGTGATCTCTTCAGTAGGATTATTGGAGCTTGATATACTTACTCCTATCGTGATCCTCGACATTTGTTCCTTCCAAACTGATTCTCTTCCATCCGATGAAGATCTCTTGGAAGCCATGACTGAGTCTTGTCCCTTGACATGGTACCCTTCCAGAGCATTATCCTCTTGGAATCCATGATCAAGACGAGGTCACGAGCATAGTTTCTCTTCTCTGTTGCAAGCTCGTTAAAAAATGAAACAGAGGCTTTGAGCATAGTTTTCTTCTCTGTGGAAAACTTGTTAAAAAATGAAACAACAATCTGGGGATCGAACCTCGAACCTTGAGCATAGTTCTTTTCCTGTGTCAAGATCGTTAAAAAATGAAACAATCAACTCTCCCTTCAATTTGAGTCTTTTGCCAGATCTCGTAGATGTCGAGTCGAGTCTTTCGTTAGGTCTCATTTTTGAACCTTCATTTCATTCACCTGTATCCTTTTTCTCCATCTAGCAAATAAATTGGTGACAACCTCAAAGTCAGTGAATGAATTGAAGCTTGGGGGGCATGTCTCCAGCCTTTGATGATCATTATGGAGTCAAGTCACTAGCTTTCAAGCTGGGGGCAGAGTACCGAGCTTAGTCTTTGTTCTTTCTCATGCTCGTAAATACATGAGAATGAAACCGGGTAAACTTTTATCTCTTTTTCAGACCTGTACGGATACACGAACACACGAAAAAGGAACCCCCTGGAGTCATCTTTAAACTCTTTTCAAACTCTCTAAATATGAAAAGATTTTCGAGTGATCTTGCTTCCTTTCACACTCGTTAAAATGTTCGAAAAGGCATCTTTAGAGTGGTAGTTTATCTCTTTTTCGGCCTCACGAGACTAACTGTATGAAAAAGGAACTGAGAGAGTTCTCTTTTAACTGTTTTTCCAGACTCTATAATCATGAAAAACCTGTTTTCTGTCTTTGGACTCGCTAAACAAAACATCGACGGACCCATATGGGACCGAACCCTGACTTCTTCTGGTTCGTTAAACAAAAGAAGAGGAACTTACCGAAGGTGAGTTATATCGAGCATGTGTTATCCTCCTCGAGCTCATTAAACCAAAAAGAGGTACTCATCCATATGGATGGGGGAAAAATTGAAAGGAGTAAGCCAAGCAGTCTCTTGAGAACATCATCTTGCAATTCTTAGAGTCGCCCTTGAACACGACACTTTTTCATTTGCACATATCATAATCCGCTGAACCTCTGCACTGAGCCAATCCTTTGAGTCCCTTTCACTCCTTTGGGTCACTCGATGCAAGTCACCATATCCACTGCATAAGTGTTGGTCCACGTTATGTTTTTCTGTTGTGCCTCAGTGTTCAAGGGAAGTATCCACCTCTGGAGTTAGCCATCCCAAATATCTTGCCTCAAAACTTGTGTCAGTCCATGTCCATTTGATCTACCAATTACATCTCTATGTCTGTTTCATGTCATTGATGGGGGATACATCAAGGCCCTCCCTCGACTAGTCTATTCCTGTCGACTTCAACACATTATCCGAGAATTAGACTTAGAAACCAGTTAGTAATTTGGGACCTCCATGCCTCAATGGCAGACCTCCTCACATTCGATAGTAGGTTTACATCATTGACCTCTGATCAAATGATTCCACGAATGTTCGACCTCATCTCATCTATTCACATTCGCTGGAATGTACTAGGGTACCTTGGGAATCATTGACATTAATGGTGATTTCCATCGCACTTGTTAACAGTTCACACCATTGACCAGTAATCAAGTGGTTTCTGCCATGTTCGACATCAGTACATCTATTCACATGGTTAGAATCGTACCACATTGAGATTGGTAAGAATACTCTGGGTTGAGTAACCACTTTGATATATGCTTTTCCCAGGCTGCGAAGGAGTTTCTATTGGACAAAGAAAACATACACTGTTACATAGAACCACTTTGTATTGGTCGTGGCTATGTCTTGTCATCTTCTAGATCCACTGTGTATTATTCATGGCTATGATTAGTCCGAGTCATCAGAGTATAGATCCACGTTGTATCTTCAGTGGCTATACCTTCTTATCAATACAATTATGGATCCCCAGTGTATTTTATGGCAGCCATATCTTGCAAGTCTTGATCACCCAAGCATAGGTATGCCTGCCTTGGGTTTTGAATTATGTCATGATATTTGTTGGATGTTTGTGTGCAGCTTCCGTTAGGTTCTCCGAGTCTATACCCTTGCTTGAACGTCTACAAAGCATTTCAGTTATCACTTCACATATTCTAACTTCATACTTTGGGGGGCAATCTGTTACACATCAAAATTACTCAATTGGATAAGTTTCGCATGTTCCTCTCAATTGTCGTAAGTGTCACATCTTCCTTACAACTTTTGCAAGTGTCACAAGTTGTTCACAAGTGTCGCAAACGTTGTTCAAGCATACTGCCATAACGAAGACACTAAGGAGGCACTTAAAACATCTCTTACACTTGATTTGGAGAAGGGGAACTAGTTAACTAAAGTCAAGGAACTCTTATCACCTAAGAAGAGCTCTTAAACAAAGGTTCTGAGGGTGATATCTCCCCTACATCATTCTTAGGAGCGTTGGCGCTCCCCTATAAGACCTCAGGGAGCATTATAACACTTGTCTGCCCCTCTGAAGGAGCGCTATCCACCTTTGGAGCACTGGCGCTTCCCTCAAGCTTCCTAGGGAGTGCTACAATGCCCTGATGGTCCTTTTGAGGGAGCGCTACCTATTCTGGGCAGTAGTTAAGTTGTTGAGATGAATGGGGGAAGGATCCTTTCATTCTTGGAAGGCAGTTGGATTCGAATCCCTAGTCTATCCATGATCTTAGGGAAGATCCTCAACTGAAGGAGGCAAATCCTCAACTTCCACAAGGATATCTCAAGTGGTTAAAGCCTCTCCAAGGCTATATAAGCAAGCTTTCTAATGGTGAAAGAGGAATGGAAAAGGAGAATCACACCAAACTTATGATTTCATAAGTGGTGTTGGCACAGAGATATTTTGGAAGCAAGAGACCTATGATCTCATAGGGAGCAATCAGTGAAGTCATCATCATTCAGATCGTGGATCTTTTGAGCAAGGGGCAGACAAGGAGGACTTGACAAAGCTGCTGCAATTCATCTATGGCTATAAGCAATGTTTTGTCCTCATTAATATAATTTGCTTGGCCTGTTTCTTTCTAGTTTGTGTATGATCTTACATGAACTTATCGTTGATAGATAGATCTATTTTCAAGCTATAATCAATAGAGTAGGAAGTGGTCGTACTTTGTTTGTCTACAGGGTTGATCAAAGAGAGAAATATTGGAGCTCAACTCGGAGCGTGCAGGGACAAGTGTCGATAAAGAGGTACTTCTATTCTCCTTCCTCATCATGCATTAGTTTGTATAGATTTGAAAGGAAGTCAGTGTCCACGTTAAGCACTTTATGTCTTAGAGTTAAGGTATGTTGGTAAATATGTAACAGACAATGAATGGCCTGAAGATTGTATAGAGGATTATTAGCATATTTACAGGCAGTGTATACTTGTCATTGATGGCAAGTACAATTATGGTTGTGGTGATGGCTTGAGTCCAATAGCAATGAATAACAGTGCAACAATAATCGGGAGGAGAAGAGTCAGTAACCGTTGGATTCCATTCAAATTTCCTGAAAGAACGAGGGTCGTCAGATCTGAATGAAGACAAGACGAGCGCACTGAAGAGGAGGATAGAGCTCAGTCGTTAGATCCAAGCGTAAGGCCCGACCATCGTCGGATCAAGGATAACATGCATGCTATTTAAAGTACAAGGAGAAGTGGGCGTAATCACAATATGCAAAATCGCGATGAAATCTGAGCCATCAGATCAAAATTTGATCTGGACCATTAATTCCAGTCAGTATCAGGGATCGGGACTTAAAAATCACTTGACCTCAAGAACCCCGATTTCACGATATGCGATATCGTGATTCAATCACAACTGTCAAAGTTAGAAATGATCTAGACCGTTGATTCTCTGCATGGAGTATCGGGGATCGATATTTTGAAGTGACAAAATCATTTGACAACAAGAACCCCAAAATCGCGATATGCAATTTTGCGATTTAATCGCAGCTGCTAAATAGAGATCAGATCTGGACCGTTGATTTAAATTCTTATCGGAGTTTCGGGGATCGTGAAATCAAGGGGCAAAGAACTCATTGCATCAAGAATGTCGATTTCACGATATGTGAAATCGTGATTGAATCTGGACCGTCAGATCAAGAAATGATCCAGACCATTGATCTGACATCTCACGGAGTTTCGGGGATCGATATTTGTAAGTGACAAAAACAGTGAATGTCAAGAATGTCGATTTCACGATGAGTGAATTCTCGACTTAATCTGAATCGTCAGATCTAATTATGATCTAGATCGTTGATCTGACCGCTTTACGGAATTTTTTGAATCGGGATTTGTAAGTGAAAAGAACATTGAACATAAGGAATGCCGAAACCCGATTTAAAAAGGCAAGAATAATAAAGGTCATCCAACGGTGAGGATAAACTTGACTTTGATCGGAGGGTTATTGTTCTTTCTCACAGATTAACTCTTGAGTTTGGAATCTGTTAGCTAAATGGACTCATGATTGCAAATCATTTAGTGTTTCAGTTGGCATTTCAGTTGCTTAGACAGTTGTCGACATTTTTCCTAAGGAGTTGGGAAGTTGAATCGTCGTGTTCGTGTGTATAAAAGAAGATGAAATAAACTGTGTGTGGTTGGTTGTTCTGTAAGTGAAAAATAATGAAACTATAAGAATAGAGATGAAGAGGATGTGCAGGATGAGATTGAGTATATGTGAAGGGTGAGATGAAATGCAGAGCATAATAATCGAGAGTTGAAGAAGAGTAGAATTAGAGCATGAGTCGATGCAGAGCATACCTTCTGAACAGACAGAGGAAGAGGAGAGTTGTAGAACAGTGTGCAGAAGACCAGATTTACAGAACAAAAGAAAGATTGATAAGACCTTTTTTATCTGTAAAGTTGAATGTTTATTTAACCATTTATATTCTAGGGAAGTTGGGAGGTGCTCGGGAGGATTGTTTTCCTCATAGGTTCAAGTGGGAGCTTGAACATAGGAAGTTGTAGCTTCCATTTGGTTGCAGCCAAAGAAACGAGGGTGGCAGGGAGGTGCAAGGGAGAACTAGTGTTCTCGGTTATGCAGGTTGGAGCCTGTGTAACTGGAAGTTGGTGCTTCCATCCAGTTGGTGCTGGAACATTTAGGAATTTGGTGCTTCCATCCAGTTGGTGCTGGAACATTCAAGAGGTTGGTGCTTCCATCCAGTTGGTGCTGGAATATTCAGGGAGATGGTGCTTCCTTCTAGTGGGTGCTAGAGAAATCAGAGCGTAAGTGCTCTCAAACAAGTTGCACCTTTTAAAACAGAGGTAGCAGCCTGACATTGAGTTGGTGCTCAATTGTAAATGATGTACAGAACTGAAAAATACTGCCTATCATTTCGAAGAAGAAGAGTTTTTCTCCCTTTATGGGTTTCCTCGTGAAAATTTGTCTCTGTGTGTACTTTATGTGTGACTGATGGTCTTTACTTTTACTGTCCATATGCTGTATATTATTTATGATCATTAGAAGGAAGATTAATAATATTTTAAAAGGTATAAAATTGTTTAATCTCATAAACAACTGATTCACCCCTCCCCTTCTCAGCTGTTTTAGTATTTCCAACAATTGGTACCAGAGCGGGTTCCTTTTATTTAAAGGTAGATCTGTAAGCTTAGACATGACAAGTCATGAAGGGACTTCAGCCTCTAATCCCCCTCTATTTGATGGAATAAATTTTTCCTTCTGGAAGATTAGAATGAGAACATATTTAATGGCCTTGGGTGCTGATGTTTGGGATGTAGTAGAGACGGGATATACAAAGCCTGGTGTGCCAGCCAACAAGGATGATGAGTTAGAGTTTAGTTTTAACACTAAGGGGATGAATGCTATCTTGAATGGACTTGCTAAAGCTGAGTTTGTAAAGGTGATGCATCTTGATACTGCCAAAGCAATGTGGGATAAACTTATTAACAGTTATGAAGGAAATGAGAAAGTAATAGGTGCCAAACTTCAAACATACAGATTGAAATTTGAACAACTAAAGATGAATGAAGATGAAACAATAAGCAAGTATTTTTTAAGAGTTGAAGAACTTGTAAATTCCATGAAGGGTTTAGGTGAGACATTTGATGACTCACTCTTAGTTCAGAAGATTTTAAGATCTCTGCCTGATAAATTTAATCCAAAAGTCTCTGTAATAGAAGAATTAAATGATCTTAAAACTTTGTCCATTGATCAACTTCTAGGAACTCTAACTGCATATGAAATGAGAATTAACAAAGATAAATCCAGTTCTAGAGAAGAATCTTTTAAAGCAGACAAGAATACTGATTCAGAATTAGATGATATTGAGGCAAAATTTGTGAGAAGGTTAAAGAAAGGATCAGGAAAATATCAAGGGAAGTTTCCCTTCAAATGCTTTAACTGTAGTAAGATAGGTCATTTTGCTTCTAAGTGTCCCTATCAGAAAAAAGACCAGAACTCTGATGATGAAAAGAAGTACAAGTACAAGAAATATAATAAGAAGAAAAGTTTGGTTTCAAATAATGACAATTCCTCAGAAGACACCGATAGTGACTCATCCTGTGAAGATAAGGCAAATGACTTCGTACTTATGGCCAAAGAGGATCATGATAATAAAAGAACATGCAGTGATGATAATGAGGAAGAAGATGTGGTGGATTTGGAAGGAGAACTAATCAGTGCATTGGAAGAAATTGATAGACTCGGATCTAAAACCAGAAAGCTAAAACAATTGTTAACACAGTTTGAAAAAGACAGTAAAAAACCTGATGAAGATTTTGCTCTCCTGAAAGTGGAATTAGAAGAGGCAAAGAAGATAGAAGACATACTGAAACAACAACTGTCAGAGAAGAAACTCAGGTGTGAAGCCCTAGAAGAAGAAATAGTAAAGACTAGAAAAGAAATGGAGAAATTCAAAGGATTGTATCATCAAAATCTGCCAAGTATAAAAGCATCAGAAGAATTAACCTCCATTCTAAATCAACAAAGAAATTCAAAGCTGAAAGATGGATTGGGATATGAAGAAGGATCAAGTAGTGAGCATCCAAGTAACACAGAATCTATCAAGTTTGTTAGATCCTCAAACATTGACAACAGTCACTCTGCAGAAACAAAGAAAGAAAATTAGCCATCAAGAAGAAATGAAAGGAAAAACCCCAAAACAGAATTTGTAGACCAGAAATTTTATCAGCATGAAAGAAATCGACCTTCTCAAAGAAGACAAACTTTTTCAAGGTACAAAAATTTATTCTATGGTTATTGTTTTTTCTGCTCTAATTTTGGTCACAAAGCTATAAACCGTTCTCTAAGATTTAGATATGAACAATCAAGATACTCAATGAATAACTATCTTCCACAACAAGGATTGAGACAACCAAGCAACAAACAACCAAAAACTATAAATCATGTGATGACTGGCAGAAGGATACAGGTGAGACACAACAACAACTATGAGCATAACAATCGTTATGATCCTTTATTCAGTGAACCAAAATTTTACAACTGTCATAATTATGGACATAAAGCTACAGACTGTCGTTTAAAGAACTACAATCCAGACTTGAACACCACTGCTGAAAATGTCAAGGTTTGGAAGAAGAAAGTAGATGACAAGTGTGGACTAGTGCTATCAGCTCAAAGGAAAAATAATCCCTAGTATATTGACAGCGGATGCTCCAAACACATGACTGGAGACAGAAGTAAGTTTCTAACTCTAAGTGATAGCAAATCAGGGAATGTAACTTTTGGAAATGATGCACCAGAAAAGGTGAAAGGTAAAGGAATTGTAAGTTTGAGTAACGGAAAAAGAAAATCTCAAGATGTGCTGCTTGTAGAGAATTTGAAACATAATCTGCTTAGTGTCAGTCAAGTCTGTGACCAAGGGTGTGAAGTTGTTTTTACCTCTAAAGACTGTAAAATCAAATCTGTGGATTCAGGTAAGCTAGCTGCAAAAGGTATAAGAACAGAAAACAACGTCCATGTTTTAAAAGAAGAAGAAGAAGAAGAATGCAACTTAAGCAAATATGATGAAAGTTGGCTGTGGCATAGGAGACTTGGTCACCTAAATTTTGATCACATAATCAAGCTCAAAAACAATGGGGCAGAAAAAGATCTTCC
>ML777628.1:795758-806909 GCA_009831015.1 Picea engelmannii | reverse complement strand
TTCCTTGATTAGTTTTCTTAGTGATCTGGATTTATGAGAGGAAAAAAATGAATAACAGACGGAATACAATAACACAAAGATACAAATAACAATAATAGATATCTAGTGAACAATAACTTCTATTGAATAAATAAAATAGGCTCAAACTGTAAAACTGCAGAACTGAAAACAACTTGCTCAAATGGTGGTAGCTATCTCTGAGAAGAGATGTGGATTCTACATGCATCCGTCTGAGCAGAATGATTACAATGGGGCTCTAGAGGCCTTTTTAACATTACTCATGAATGAAAAAACCTTAGACATCCAAAAATCTAACCCTAGGAGATGAAACACCAAAAGTTATGTGGGCCCCGATGGGTAAGTTGGTACCTCAACTTCCCGGGGTTGTAACTTTTGCATACGACCTCTGTTTTAGGTGTGTGATAGCCCATTCAGAAGGTATTTTCAAGAAATATACATTATGTCATCAAACTCTGACTTTGTCTACAGTTTTATGTGGCTAGCCAAAAAAACATTGTTTAGGGCCCCAAAACGGCCCTATAAGTACAAAAAGATGTATTGACATGGAAACTTCCAAAATAAACGAATTGGATTAGGTGTGCGGCCACCAATATCTACCTTGCAGTTGTGCGGGGATTCAAACAACCCCAAAACTATAGAACCCACAATTAAAAAGAATTACAGAAGAACGTGTTGAACTAAAACTGTCAAAAGGAGCCAGTTGGAATAGGTGGGTGGCCACCAATATCCACCTGGATGACTTAGGGTCTACTTTAATTTTCTTGTTCCCTCCCTCATGTCTTCAAATTTTTTGAGATCTTTTACTTTGTTATTTACCTTGATTGGATTTTTGCTTCCTCTTGATTTTTTAGTTTGTTTTTTGTTTCGTTTTGTTAGTTAAATGTTTCTTTCCTTATTTTTATATTTTATTCTTTGAGATTTTGTTCTGATTAGTTTCCCCTTATTATTTGAGTCACTTTCTCTTTTTCTTTAGAATGGGGTTGTCCTTTGATATGTAATATTGTGTTTCTTCCTTTTCCTTATTTATGTTTCTTGTTTCCTTTGAGATCCTTTCATTTTTCTTGTGACCTTACGGTCTCAATGATGGATAATGCATTACCTTATTAAAGCATAAACATTTCCTAATTAAACACAATGATTCCATAAAGTTCTTATAAAAAAAATATTTTACTAAATAACTTAAACAAGATTCACATCTTAATGTCACTCATAAAAACTTAGGGTTAAACACACTCTCAATGGGACAAATACACAACTGGAGCAATCCAACTAAACTTACATAGGGAAGTATGGGCCTCTTTTCTTTCATATGTATCACATATCCTTTGAAGTGGCTCTTAAGACCAAAAAATAAAGTTCCAAGTAATGAAACTAAACTCGCTTGGAGAGTCTTTCCCACTTGTATAAAGAGCAACATGGTTCCATCTCACTTCTTTGGTCACTTTATTCAATATTTACCAATGACTTAGCACTACAATAATAAAATATGTTAATCCTACTCGATAGAACCTTGAAAATGGAGTATTGGACAACATCAAACTAAAAATATTAAAAAGTAAAATCTATGATTGCACAAATCTCTAGTAACTTGAATAAAACAAATGTCCACATTATTACTCCCTACCTCCAGGGACTATAGCTTTCTCTTCATGGTCAACGAAGACTTCATATTAATTAAACAATTTTTTACATTTTATGATATGGTTTTTAATTTTTTTATTAATTCATTTTTTTAAATCGATTTTTATTTTTTTTTCTAATTTCATCAATCTAATTGTTGATTGGTCTAGATATTGTGATAATACTTGAATATCCCTAGTGTATGTGTTTATTTACCTTGTAATTGTCAGACTAGAAAATGATAAAAAAATAAACATTATAATTGAACACATAACTAAACCATCATTATATTTTTAAGCAATATTAAAATATCATTGCAGTCGATGCTCTGTTTTTCTCAAAGCAATTGATTCTCTGCTTACATCAACTCCTAAATGCCACCTCCTCACTATCTAACCAAATCCTCACCACCTAGTTTCCAATGATTACATTATATTGAAGATGTAATGAAACTCTACCAAACTCTTCTTTCCTAAAATTTCTTGATTTTGGTTGTGAACATCTGCAAAAGAACTCTGAAAGGATGAAAGATAATTACAACCATTATAGCTATGAGCACACAGACTCTGCTTACAAAAATCAATTTGTACTGAAATTCCATGTGGAATTCATGGTTGAAAATTCCCCATGGGTCTTGTATTATGTGCATAACCCTTAATGAAATTCTTGTAGTATCTTGTATGACCCAAGGTTTATCTCAACTGTCTAACTGATATGGGTGGCTATAAATCTAAAGTCACTGCAATATTGGAAGGATCCACTAATAAGCCATGATTAGATACCACATGGACCAACAAAATTCCAAAAGGTGCGTAGAAAATAGATTTCTTCAAATTTGGTGAAATATGACATTGTCTACACCTATCCAACATTAACCTGATTACTTCTATGTGATCCTTCAATAGAATAAACACAATCAAATCATGTAAGTAAACTTCAAGGAACTTATGAATAAATTCCTTAAAAGTTGCGACAACTACTCTTGAAAAAACCGTAGGCGCATTCTTCAGCCCAAAAGGCATTACTATGTACTAATAACTTCTCCACTCCAATGAAAAAGTAGTATTATGTCTGTCATTGTGCACAATTACAATATGGTGATATCCTGAAAATCCATTTGTGAAAGAATTGGCCTCTTGCCCTCCTACATTCTCTAACACTTCATTTGTAAATAGTGTTGGAAATTGATCATGCAAACATGGATCATTTAGCTTCGTTAGGTCTACACAAATCATAATTCCCCCTTGTATTCTTATATTTCACTACCATTGGACTTATCAATTCTGATTCCATGACTAGCTCAATGATTCCAACTTCTAACATTTGGTCTAGCTCTGCCTTTACCTTCTCTTTATATTTTAGATGTAGTTTGTAAGGTATCTGTCTTATTGGATTAGCACCTAGGTGCAAAGGGATATTCATTTATCCTAGCTCCCCAACTATCCCTTTCATCTCTAAGAACATAGTTGCTAATAGGTATTGATACTCACGCAATAAATTTGCAATCTTCTCGAAAGTTTCATCATTCTAGTAATCTCTTATCTTTGTAAACTTTGCATTTTCGGTCATCCAAATATTTACCTTCCATGTCTTTAGTAGTTTTGCATGCACAACAAATTCAAGCTTTGGTCCTTCTACTGTGTGTTCCCCATTAGTTTCAGGTACTTGTATATTCCTTGGATCTTCATCATCGTGTTCATATTTAGCAACATTATAACTTTCCAGTAACTCATGAACAATCATAGAAGCTATGTGCACACTAGACATAGGTACTACCTCCACTGGCCCTTCTTCTAAAAAATTATTGTTTCTGATGACCTGGAAATCTGCATCTAGTAAGGGAGAGTCATGTTCAAATGTAAATTTTACCTTAAAACTTTGAACTAATTGGTCCCAATTCGCCATTTCTCTGCGCATTTCCAGTTCCAAGTACCAGTTCTTAAGAATTGTATCCAATGTATGTATAAACATGTGCATCCATTCCTTCTTTTATCACCATAACATTCTTGGATGGAATCCAAGTTTCAGATTTAGTGAGGTGCGATAATTTGGAGGACCAGGTTACATATAGCGAAAAAGGGCCAATATAGCAGAGGCGTGGAAGTTGATGGGACTGGCAGACCATGGATCTTGAGAGGCCCAAATCGATGGCCAGGACACATATTGGGTGATGAAGTAGTGTGGAAGATATTTTTTCAAGGGAGGGCCGGGGAAAATACCATGGTTTCGGATTGGGACCATGTGGCACCACCAGATGCATATCGGGGCGAAAAGTAGTCTACCCCAAACCACTTTTTCTCGTCCTCTAAATCTCCAAAAGACAAACGATATAGAGATTGCTGCAAAATGGATAGAAAAAGTAAGTTTGGTATTATACCATTGACAGTTTGGACCATTTGTAGACGAATTCGATTAGTTTCATGCACATCAATTTTCAAGTCTCAGTTTCCATGATTTTAAGAAATTTTGAGCAGTCGTCGTCCAAGGTGAATTTCGGGAAAACCAAAGAACATTTTAAAAAACCGAAAGATGTTTATACTCATAATGAGACAAAGAACAACAACCTCTCCCATATTTCTCATAGTTGTTACATACTGGGAGAATCCAGGACATCTCAGAGCCTTATATTTCCGAATTCGATATTTTCTTTTGGGAAGACATATTTTTCAAATGCGGACCCCGGACAGATGGAGGAAATTTTCACAAAATCGAGAGAGGTTTTTATTCAAGACAAGATAATGTACAAAAACCTCTCTCATATTTTACACAGGTGTCACAGATTCGGAAATTAAAATAAATATTTGAACCCTATTTTTCCAGTTTTCATATTTTCCTGTTCAAGTCATGCTTTTGCGGCACATGTTACAGCCAGTTAGAGATGGATTTGGAGAAAATGAGAAAGGTTTTTCTTCATAATGATCTTATATACAAAAAATGTTCTCATATTTTACACATATATTATGGCTTGAGATTTACAAGTGGCGTTATGAAGCCTAGTTTTTTGTGTAAACGGTTTCCAAACGAAACATTTCTTTATTTGTAACCGATTTGGAAACGAAAGGACTCATTGTTTGTATAAAATGTTAAGAGATATGTATGTATCAGGGTTGTAAAAAGTTCAAGGGAGCCTTTTTGTTTCTTCTAAACACTATTGTAATTTTATGGAGCTGAATTGAATATACATGCAGAATCTTTTGAAGTCTCTATGAATAGATTCTAATCGTGGTGATATGAGTTTTGTCTTCTCTCATTGTATGTATTTCCTGTGATTATTTATTTTCATTTTCACTATATTATGTTTAAGTTGGATATTTAAAAGCTCAAAATTCATCTTGTGATGCTCTTGGCTTAAGGAATTTAAACTGTGTGAATTTCCTCTTAACTAATTCAGAATTCATTTCAGTAATGCTCTAATGCATTTATTTGTTTTCTCTTCCTTCTTACACCCTGCTTAAACTCAATTAATAACTTAGATTCATTGCCTCATTTAGCCTTTATCCTCTAAAGAGTTCTACTAGCCAGTCATTGTTTTCATTCAATTTCATAATTTTGACTCTATAGCCCTAAGTGTTCCTCCCCTTCTTTGCCAACAATTTTTATAAAAGACCCCCAAAACAAACTAAAGCTAGCCACCGATTGCCAAAGATATATCAATTGAAATCATAGATCCCTCTCTGATTTGATCAGGATAGTGCCCAACTCTAAAGTAGGTTGAAACAGTTACCTCTATCTTTTTTCTATCAGCCGGACAAAATTTACAGAGTGTTAACATTCTAGCATCGTTGTTGGGGATGAAATTGAAAAATTTTCCCTAGGAAAGGATGACATGGTTGATTTCTAAGGTCTGTGAGTAGTAGACACTTAGGTACATATTGGTTGTATCCCTGCTCTGGCAAATCCACACATCAAAAAATCTGTTTGAAGGTGATTCCACTGGTAAATGAATCCAAAAATTTAAATTTTCACTGGCAACTCCACTCTCAATGCAGAATCCAACTTCCAAAACATCATTGGAGACTCCACTATCTAAATATGAGTTCAATATATGCAAGGTATGCTCCCATGAATCTCTCTCACATTCCCTGTTTTCCGATTCTCGTGCCTTATGTAGATTGGGAAAGATATCTGCCAAAGTTCAAAGATCAAGAAGGAGATGATGTTGCCTTTCATTTGATAAAATTATACATGCACATACATAGGCTAGGGGTTAAATTTCCTGAAGAATGATTGATGAATATGTTTATGGAAACCTTAGAAGAAGAAGCACGATCCTGGTATGAAGGATTTTCATCTGCTAGTTTATTTTCTTTTGAAGACTCTTATTCAGTATTTTATGTGAATTATAAGGAAAGTTACTCATATTTAGTTCTATTTGAAAACTTCTGTGGAAACTTTGAAAATCTTATTCAACACATGAGGATTGATATTAATGACGAAGACTTAATGTATGATGAAATAGAAGAATACCTTTACGAACTAGCTTCTCATCAGGAAGAGCTAGTAGAGACTAGTTGTATTGGTACACAGGATCATTCCAAGCAAACATTAGCTTCTTCTTTGCTTTAAAATGAAACAAATCTGCACCATAATGCTGACAGTCGGGTCATATCCCATGAAATTAATGAAAATTCATAGCCTTGTCAATCTTATTACAGTCAAAATTATGGGAAGAGTCATTCAAATTGATTTACAGCTCATTCATTTTCTGAAGACTTGTAACATAAAGAGAGTGGTGAAAATCAAGCTATTGAAATTACATGTGCAGAAAGTATAGGCAGTAGAACCATTAATAAATATAGATACTCAAAGTTACAAGGAAATACTAAAGAAGAGCGGGTTGTTTTAGGTCTTTAGGATGTTGCAAAATCCATTAGTGATTTCGAATCTCTTGATTTGACATATTCATAAATTTTAAAAGGCCAGGATGACATTTTTATTCAAGAACATGAAGGAACATTTTTGGATTTCCCTCAAACACATGAGATTGTCATTTCATCTAAATATTTCCAAGAGCACATAAAGAATGTCTCTGTTGTAGATGATGTGAAAGATGATCTTCTTGTTGCATGGCCATTTGAGAAGGGTAAACCAGATGAAAGAGATCCTTATCTTTGGACTGATTTTGAAAAAGGGATAGTTTTACATGTTTTTGAAGACCATTTTTCCAATAAGATGAAATTATTAGAGAAGATGAAGTACCTATTGTTCGAGAATGCAGGGATAAAATGGGGTTTGCAGTTTGAGTTATCATTGGCCGAGTTATCTTTTCTATCTGGAGGAGATAAAAGCAAGTTGCAGTCAAGAAGCCATTTTCTTGACTGGCTTCATTGGAATTTTGAGATCACTTGATTCAATATTGGTTTCAGCAAGTAGAGTAGGAGCATTTGTATATAAATAAGCTTGAAGACCAAGCAGTTTTGTTAGTTTTAGTTTTGTACTTCGGCATATGTGTTTTTAGTTTTTGGAAACTATTGGTTTTCAATTTCAACTTTCAATGCATTTAGTTTCAGATGAAGGATTGGTATAGGTGCAGTCTTTGAGATGGGATCAGTTGAATGGATCGAGCACTTGTTATGTATTTTTTGTCACCATGCAGGGAGGACCTCGTCCATAGTTGAAACTAGATACTGACACATGCAAAATTCAGAATTGTGGCATAAGATAATTTTCGCTCTGAACAAAGCATCATTGGGTTCTTGGATTGTCAGCATTAAATCTTTGGTTGAATTTGGGCAAAAAATTATTCATTATTGGGCAGATAAAAGTTTTGGTTTTATTAAGCTAACTTTGGCTCTTATAGTCATTTTCTCTACTCTTGGGTTTATTACAGAGCCATGGTTTATTTTACCAAAATTATTGGGCCCACAAGCCAAATATCCACTTATCCAATTCTTGACTTTGTCTCTTATAGTCATTTCATCTACTCTCGGGTTTATTACAGAGCCATGGTTTATTTTACCAAAATTATTGGGCTCGTAGGCCAAATCTCTACTTATCCAAGCCCTACAACGATTGAGATGAAGCGAGCATCAAGTCACATGGAGGAAGAGCCCACAAGGGGCGCTAAGGGTGCACTACGCGTCTATAAGGCTTGCAACCATCCATGGATATAAATGAATTACTGTCATTTCAATTAATCAATGTGGGATAAACACTCACAGAGCAATAAAAAGAAAACTAGGACATTTCGAGTGCTCATCTAAGGTCAAAGCTTCCGACACCGATGGAATATGAGTTTTATTTCCATTTGTTGGGATTAAGTACTGGCAATCTGACATTGAGCGAGGTATCTCGAATCAGGTATTGAAAGGAAGCGATATCCATCTGTGGTTGGTTGCATGTGATCTATCTCTTGGCTTGCTTCGACGCACTCCACAAGTGATCTTTTATCCTCGTTCTGAGGTGAACGATGAAGTAAATAGTTCTGCCTATGACACTATTTCCAAATTGCACCCTGAAACTCACCGATCAAAGATATCTATTCAATTTTTTTTGTTCGTTCGAATGCAGTTGATTTTTCCTCGTCTGAAGTAATCCTCTACCAATCGATGGCACCCTGGACATGATAGTTAGTAGTCGGGGACCAATAAGCATATTTTCTTTGTCTATAACCCCTTCCTCCTACCCCGTCGTATCAGTTTCGGTAACTAGCCTATGTGCTGAAAAGGTATGACCGAGGAGTCTGCCCATCATCTGTATCACCCAGGATTTCACCAGCATCAAGCACAAGCCACATATTTCGCCCTGGATTGACTGTGCATTTTTATTTAAATAATAAGTGCACAGGCATTGTAATGATATACTCAGGCCATTCAAAATACGATGTATATTATCATGGATACTTTATTCACACGAGAAGGTTCTTCGACAACCATTTCCATCTAAAATTTGTCCCCCCTAAGCATACAATTATGGCGAACATACTAAATGTACAAATGCAGATGGTTATAATATAAATATGCTCGTTTCCCTATTCCACACATACTCAATATACAAACTGCCACTCATTTCTCAAAGATTAAACCAACTCAAAAGTAACATATAGTGTGACTAGGTTGCACCTCATCATGGCACTATCATTGGCTATGGTTATAAGAAAATGTGTGTGGAGAAAGAAGGGCTTCAGGATTCCCACTTCTAAGCCTGCTAGATGTAATTTTATTTCAGGGACACTTCATTGAATTCTGTGATCTCCATTGAAAGGCCTGAGTACCCAATCTATAATTGATCATATCAATTAAGGTCTTGTCAAATCTGATATCACAAAAGCTAGTGCTTTCACCTGGTGATCTCTCCTGGAACTCATTGACTTTGCGTTTTCATTTAAAGAACAAGGGAATAGGTATTTAAATGATGTTTGTGCTTTAAGGAGGCTGACATGAAGGAAATTCGGATGGCGTATAAATCGGAAGGTTGTCATATGTAGTCTAATATGCCCAGATCACAAATTACTAATGTAATCGATGGTAGATATTCATATCGAGGAGCGAAAGTAATCAATGTTTAACTTTTTTAAAGAAACCTGATATAAAAATAGTGGTAAATATACTGGGGTATGTGGCATCTCATGGTTTATATCGAGGATGTGAATGGTGTGATTAAAACTGCCCCCAACACTCACCAATATGGCATACGGTTCAATGTTGAAAATATTACTAAGCCGCGAAGGAGGAAACATAATTCACTCAGCGTGCAATACACAGGCACTAACCTAAAAGGAAGCTTCGTTTTCATTTTATTTATTTACAAGTTTCCTCCCAAAGGGTGCCATTGGAGTACTTCTATACAACTCATTGGCATGTTAATCCCAAAAATTATCTGGATTTGGACTAAAATAATAGATGAAATTGGTGGGATGTCTATGTTCTTCTTGATACAGGCCTAGCGTTGATCTCATGAAATGGAGATTCATTTCTTTGTACCTAATTGGAAGCTAGACAAACACCAACTGCGATCAAACGACCACATCCATGTCCATGAATTTACGAGTTCCCTCCGAAATGCTCTCATTTCCTATAAAAAAGAAGGCTCCTCGTTTGCAGGAAACACCATTGTCATTTTGTGGGCTAATCGTTGCAGAAATGATTGGAAAGGTAATTGGTTCGAAAAATGTGTTGGTTGTACCTGAGGTTCACTCTGAAGTTCCGATTCAAAGACAGATTGCTCTATTATTAAATCCAAGTTTTCATTATGCACACTCTATTTTGTGATGAGTTAATTAATATACTTTCTTTCATTGATGATTTATGGGTGCTATTTTAAATCACTGAGGAAATTCGTTGAGAGATCAGAGAACACCTGGAGTTAACACATAATATATTCAAAGGCTAACACAAGATGAGTGCATAGTCATGTCAAACATCTAGGTAATTAATTGCAGGGACTCTACCAAGTATCCGAGGATTAATTAACAACGGCATTTTACCGATGGATAATGGTGACAGGTCAGAGAAGGGTATGCACATGTTTTGGGAATATCCCAATGGATCAGGCACTCGGTCTACCGTTATTTGATGCCTCACAGGGATGATAGCATACCTAGTTGGAGCCTATGTTATTGTTGGAAGACTGATTGTTGTCATTGATGTCAACCCTCGTCATGGGTTTTGGACCGCAAGATTGATAAATGTATTTGGACATGAAGGAAAATGCACATGCATATAAAACACCCATGAATGGATATTATACATCATGTTTTTTTCTGGTGGTATGTTTCACATCACATGGATCCTCATGGTTGAGGAGAAATGAATTTTTGAAGATGGCAAAGTGAATTGAAAAAGGAAGTACATGTAGGCCCTGAAAATAATTAAAGAAAATAATTACAAAATAAGAAAGTGTCAGGTCGGCCCTAATCTTAAAAGGAAGTGACATAAATGGTATAAATAAATATCATTATACATTCATTTGATATAAGTCGAATTTCATAGGGAATAAGAAGTAAAATAAGGCCGGATTTCAAGGGAGGATGAAGTCTTTTGGTGATGTGTTCTAAGGTATGTTATTTTCAGGTCATCTTACCATTTTTGCTATACCTTTTTTTATAGAATGATTTAGATGGTGAAATATATATGGTATTGAGAAGACATATCAAGGTACCTCTGTTAAAAATTTCAGCTCTTGATTCACTATAATTCTGGAGATACACTCTATGGAATATAGGGTTTGTGACCAGTCCTGAAACTAGTCAATAAACAGGTGTTCTAGTTAAAACAGACATAACTTTTTCATACAGACTCCAAATGCAGTGGAACCACTTCCATTGGAAAGAGTACAGACTATAGTTTCTTGTGTACGAGTTTCAGAATCATATGTTAAATATTGAGCGTGGGACATGTTGTACAAGTTGGGTCTTCGGAACAGACCTGAATTGAATAAAGTCTACCATTCTTTCTATAACCTCTTTTTGGGGAGGATTCAAGGAGTGAAAATTAGAGGAGTTTCAGAGAATACATTGAGTAACATTATCTACAGGATCATAGTACTCCAAGAATTAAATAATTGCAGAAA
>ML777628.1:741352-790917 GCA_009831015.1 Picea engelmannii | reverse complement strand
GCTACCTTTAGAAGTCATTACTTCCCTTGAACAAAAACTATTGATTATTTCTCATATATTGTGCATGGTGTATTGTGGTGTATTGGTGTAACTCTTATACTATTGTTCATTGCTCATTGGATATAATTGAATGGTTTAAGTATCAGTTGAAAAAGGTTTTAAAATTGTACTGGATACTGATTCACCCCCCTCTCAGTATCAACAGTTATCACCATAACATTCTTGGATGAAATCCATGTTTCAGATTTAGCGAGGCATGATGGTTTGGAGGACCAGGTTACATATAGAGGAAAAGGGCCAATATAGCAGAGGCGTGGAATTTGATGGGACCCAGAGGACCATGGATCTTGAGCAGCCCAGATCGATGGACAAGACACATATTGGGTGATGAAGTAATGCGGAAGATATTTGTTCGAGGGCGGGCTGGGGAAAATACTGTGGTTTCGGCTCAAGACCATGTGGTGCCACAGGATGCATATCAGGGCGAAAAGAAATATTCCCCAAATTGCTTTGTCTCGTCCCTGAAATATCCGAAAGACAAACGCTACAGATATTTCTGTGAAATGGATAGAAAAAGTAATTTGGGGATTAGACCATTGGCAGGTTGGACCATTTGCAGAAGAATTTGATCAGTTGAACACACATCAGTTTTCAAGTCTCGGTTTCCATTATTTCAAGAAATTTTGATCATTTGTCTTCCAAGGTGAATTCCAGGCAAACCAGAGAAAATTTTAAGAAACCGAAAGAGGTTTATACTCAGCATGAGCCAAAGAACAATAATCTCTCCCATATTTCTCATAGTTGTTACATATTGGGAGAATCAAGGACATATTGGAGCCTTACATTTCTGGATTCAACATTTTCTTCTGGGAAGACATATTTTTCAAATCCATACCCTAGACAGATGGAGGAAAATTATCACAAAACCGAGAGATTTTTTTATTCAAGAAATTTTGATGTACAAAAACCTCACTCATATTTTACACAGGTGTCAAAGATTGGGAAATTCGAAGAAATCTTTGAACCCTATTTTTTAGTTTTCATATTTTCCTGTTCGAGACATGTTTTTGCAGAACATGTTTCGACTAGTTGGAGATGAATTTGGATAAACCGAGAATTTTTTTTCTTCATAGTGATCTTATCTACAAAAACCGTTCTCATACTTTACACATCTATGTTGAAATTGTTGATACAACTGAGAGGGGGGGGGGGTGAATCAGTTGTATTTGAGCTTAAACAATTTTAAGTCTACTAAAACATTCTTAAACTTTCTTCAAGTGATCATCAACATTATACAGCATATGGATAGTAAAAGTAAAAGACATCAATCACACATAAGGTATACACAGAGACAGATCTTCATGAGGAAACCCATAAAGGGAGAAAACCTCTTCTTCTTCGAAATGATAGGCAGTCTTTTAAGTTCTGTACATCATCTTTAATTGAGCACCAACTCAATGTGAGGCTGCTACCTCTGTTTTACAAGATTCAGCTTGTTTGAGAGCACCAACTCTCTGGTTTCTCTAGCACCCACTAGAAGGAAGCACCAACTCCCTGAATATTCCAGCACCAACTGGATGGAAGCACCAACTTCCTAAATGTTCCATCACCAACTGAATGGAAGCACCAACTTCCAGTTACACGGGCTCCAAACTGTATAACAGAGAACACTTGTTCTCCCTAGCACCACCCTGGTTTTTCTAGCTGCAACCATATGGAAGCTACAACTTCCTGTGTTCAAGCTCCCACTTGAACCTCTGAGGAAAAAAGTCCTCCCAAGCACCTCCCAACCTCCCTAAAATATTAATGGCTAAATAAACATTCAACTTTACAGATAACTCAGTTCTTACCAATCTTCCTTTGTTCTGTAAATATGGTCTTCTTGCACACTGTTCTGCTGCTTTTCTCTTCCTCTGTCTGTTCAGCAGGTATGCTCTGCATCAAATCGTGCTCTCATTCTTTTCTTCTTCAACTCATTCTGTTATTCTTCTCTACATTTCATCTCACGCTTCACATCTCCAAAATCTCCTTCTGTGCATCCTCTTCTTATCTACTCTTCTAGTTTCTTTCTTTTTTGTTTGCACAACGACCAACCCGACACAGTCTATTTCATATTATTTTTAAACACACGAACATGACGGTTCAACTTCCCAACTCCTTAGGCAAAAAGACGACAACTGTCTAAGCAACTGAAAGGCCAACTGAAACGTTAACTGATTTGCAATCATGAGTCCGTTTTTACTAACAGAATCCAAACTCAGTAGTTAACTATGAGAGAGAACAGTAACCCTCCGATCAATACTTGATCCAATGGCTCAGATCCAATCAGGATTTCACACATCGTGATTTTGGCATTCTTGACGTTCATATTTTTTGTTACTTATAAATATCAATCCCCGAAACTCTGTGAAGAGGTCAGATCAACGGTCCAGATCATTTCTTGATCTGATGGTTCAGTTTCAATTGCGATTTCGCATATCACAAAATCAACATTATGTTCTTTGCCTTTCAAAGTCCTGATTCATGAAACTCCGATAAGGAGTTAAATCAACGGTCCATATTTGATCTCTATTTAGCGACTACGATTAAATCGCGAATTCGCATATCGCGATTTCGGGGTTCTTGATGTCAAGTGTTCTTGTCACTTCAAAGTCCCGATCCCCGATACTCCATGAAGAAAATCAATGGTCCGGATTTGATCTCTATTCAACGGCTATGATAATCGCGAATTCACATATCGCAATTTTGGGGTTCTTGATGTCAAGTGTTCTTGTCACTTCAAAGTCCTGATCCCCGATACTCCATGAAGAAAATCAACGGTCTAGATTTGATCTCTATTCAGTGGCTGTGATTAAATTGTGAATTCGCATATCGCGATTTTGGGGTTCTTGATGTCAAGTGTTCTTGTCACTTCAAAGTCTCGATCCCTGATACTCCATGAAGAAAATCAACGGTCCAGATCTCATTCTCGGTTCAATCGCTACGATTGAATCGTGATATCGCATATCGCGAAATCAGGATTCTTGATGTCAAGTGTTCTTGTCACTTCAAAGTCTCGATTCATGAAACTTCGATAAGGAGTTAAATCAACGGTCTAGATCACTTCTTATCTTAACGGCTGTGATTTCATCGTGAATTTTCATATTGTGATTACACCCGCTTCTCCTTGCAGTTTAAAGACCGTGTAGGTTCTCTTTGATCCAACGGTGGTCAGACCCTGCGCTCGGATCTGACAGCTGAGATCTGTCTCCCTCTTCAACGATCAGAGATTCTTCTTCAACTTTTCGCTCATTCGCTGCCTTCGATCATTCACCTCTATGAACTTGTCTTCTATTTGCCTGTCATCTTCACTGTTGCCTCTGAACTTGTCTTCTATTTGCCTGTCATCTTCATTGTTGCCATCAATGACAAGAATTCGTTGTCTATTAACTTAATTTGCCAACAATCTATTATGGTTTGAGATTTACAGGTGGCATTCTGAAGCCTAGTTTTTCATGTAAACGACTTCCAAATGAAATGTTTCTTTATTTGTAACCAATTTGGAAATGAAAGGACTCATTGTTTGTATAAAATGTGAAGAGATATGTATGTATTAGGGTTCGAAGAAGTGCAAGGGAGCCTTTTTGTTGCTTCTAAACTCTATTGTAATATTCTGGAGCTGAATTGAATATACATGCAGAAGCTTTTGAAGTCTCTATGAAAAGATTATAATCGTGGTGATATGATTTTTGTCTTCTCTCATCGTATGTATTTCCTATGATTCTTTATTTCCATTTTCACTGTCTTCTATTTAAATTGGATAGTTAAAAGCTCATAATTCTTCTTGTGATGCTCACAACTTACACAATTTAAACTGTGTGAATTTCCTCTTAACTAATTCATAATTCATTTCAGTAATGCTCTGATGCAGTTATTTGTTTTATCTTCCTTCTTACACCCTGCTTAAACTCAGATTCATTACCTCATTTAACCGTTATCCTCTAGAGAGTTCTACTGGACAATCATGGTTTTCATTCAATTTCAGAATTTTGACTCCATAGCCCTGAGTGTTCCTCCCCTTCTTTGCCAGAAAATGTCATTAAAAACCCCCAAAACAAACTAAAGCTAGCCACCGATTGCCAAATATATATCAACTGACACAAGAGAGCCCTCTCTGAGTTGAGCAGGCTAGTGCCCAGCTCTAAAGTAGTTTGAAGTAGTTGCCTCTGTCGTTTGTCTATCAGCTAGACAAAATTTACAGAGTGCTAACACCTTCTTCAGTATCGAACTCAATATGTTTCTACACTGATCAACATGATATGTTGGGTCACTTACTCCACCTTGGTACCGAATCTAACTTGCATCAATATTCTACACGACTTCTAGTCTTCTATTGCTGCCTTGTGTGCAACCCACCATCTGGTTGGAATATCCTTCAAGACAACATATAATGCCAACAATATTTTATATTCAAGTATCTACAAATAAAACTCATATATAAAATATTCTATGTTAGTCAAACCATCATACTTGGGTGAATCACATATTTCTGTTCCAATCCAATGCAATGATCAAGTAATGCAGGCACATCCTCTGGTGGATACTTCGTGCATTCTCTGTTGCCAATGTTCCAAACCCTTCTCCAAGTCCGACGCACATGAGAAAATGTTTCTCTAACTTAGTGCAACATTTGTAGTGGGTTTAACAAATTCATCTATTCATGTAGTCATATTATACAAGTTGTAAATTTTGTTCCCTTTGGTAGGTTCTATGTACCTCTTTCCTTTTTTTGGATCCAATGGTGCAGTAAATTTTAAGTATCCTACCTTAAATATGATCTTCCTCCTATTCATATTAATAATTTCCTAATTGTGAAAGGCCCATTATAAACCCATTATTGTTGGATATGGATCACTGTCATCCATGATTTCAATGACTTTGAAGTCTACTACATTGTGCACCCCATCGATATTCACAAGTATCCCCATCAATCGACCAATTGGTACTATCTTGTTTTGGTTTGCAAAACTTAACTAGATGAGAGACCATATTAACTTGGGCTTCCCCATCATTTCCCATGTTTTCTTTGGTAACACATTTACATTGGATCCCAAATCTAAAATGGCATTGTCCACATCATATTCTCCAATCTATGCACTTAGTATGAACTCTATGTTGGTCCTTTTTTTTTGCAGTACCTGATTCACTACCCTATGTGCGAAAGGAATTTCCCCTTCTTATGTGTAATGATCAATCATTTCACATAATGCATTCAACATAGTTTCATTTTTCATCAATTCTACACAACTTCTCATAAACTCTCTTAGATTACTTACCTTCTCAATCGACGTTTTTTTCATAGTATGATCTCAAACTGAAGGCACGACGACCTTAGGAGGTCCATATGATGTTGAAGCTACCCAATATAGTCCTAGTATATCTATTCTTGTTCTATGATACATCTCTTTTTCTTGTTGAGGGTCAAATTTTAGCATAGGTCATGTTTATTTCTCAAACCGCCTCCCTCCATTCATCACGTCAACCTCTATTCTATTTCCTCTGCACATGACAACTGCTATTCTAGGTCCTTCATTACATTCCTTGGCTGATATCTTTTGTACGTTATGATTATGGTTCTGGTTCTGATTCCCTCTTTCCTACCACTTCGCAAGTAGTTGATGACAATATTATGCCACATGATCTAGTTCTCTACAATAGGTGTAGGTTGTAAAAGCATTTGGGAAGTCACAAGATAAGTTTCCTAGTTGATTACAATTGTAGCATAATATTGGGCCTCTACCTCCTCTGCCAAAAATTCCTCTTCCTTGACCTCTGCTAAATCCTCCTCTATTTCTTGTATTAAATCCTCTCAGATTATTATACTATGGACCACCTCCTTCTATCACAACATTCTCCTCTTGAATCCTATACATAGTTGAAGTGTTCTCTCTTATCAAGTCGAATGTGTGAAAATACTTCTCTTTGTGCCTTACTGACTTGCAAAATTTACAAAATATATTATTTGGCATACTACAGTATTTATGTAGTAATGGACACTCAGTTAGATGATGTCCCCATTTCTTACGTATTTCACAGTATCTTCCCCCTAGTAATGGATTCAGTGTTCCAGGCGCCATATACTACACAAAAGAGGGGAATTCATCCTTATGGTTGCCTTTAGTCCTACACCTGGTACACTATACATGTTTCCACTTCTCCTTCCCTTTTGAAAACTTATCTAATTGAATGGTCAAGGAGCCTAAATATGTGTAGACTTGTGCGCCCCCACATTCTCTTAGAGAATATGCTTTCAGCTTCATTACAGTCTCCAAGGATTTAGGCTATGATTTAACCTTTTTTTGCACCAACAATCAATGAATGTGTGGCAATAGTCTTGCAATAAAACATTTTCGGCGTTGTTGACCAAGAATCTGTAATGTCAACCTACCCATCACATCTTTAAATATTCGATCGTAGTCCCAAACTGATTCATTCTGCACCTGTTTGATTTCCTTCAACTCTATAATGTATTGCAACTCATATTTTGGTTTCTTGAGCTCTTTCAACAATGCTTGTCTAATTTCTGCTAAAGTCCTTGTTTTTCTAGTAGGTGTGGTACTCTATAGTTCCATGTACCAGACTAATGTGCATCCTCTAAATGTTGTTTCCAACTATGCAATATTTACAACCTCATCCTGGACATTCTTCATAGGCCAAATTGTCACACATACAAATGGATGTTATTCTAGGTCCTCCAACAAAACTCCTTGGAGCTTAGGTAGTCTCATTTTTTTGTCTAACCCTACCATGTCGTTTTGTGTAGTACCTCCCCTCAACGATCCTGGTTAAACCTGAATCGACGCACTACTTCCACTACTATGGATACTGCTACCCTATCTTCCCATGCTAACTATAAGTGATTTTGACAAGTCCTCAAATGTTACTTCTGAACTAAGTGATGCACACGAGGTCATGGAATCGACATAGGATCCAGTCTGAGTAGGACTTAATGGATCTTCTATTATAATACTGAACTGAGAATCCTCTTCTTCTCCTTCTATGTGTGGTATTTCTAGGATCTAGACTATTGCGCAAGGTTTTGTCCTCTCTAACTCACTGCATGGATCTCCTTTCTCAACCCTTGTCTTCAACCCTTGTCTTCAACCTCTTGTACCTTCTTCCACTGTGCAATACTCAAAATTTGTCTTGTAGTTATGATACATCTTATTTGTTTCTCTACATCCTTAGTCCTTCCCTTCCTTCTTCGTTTCTTTCTTCATTCTTTCCTACCTTCATACTATCTTTTGGTCATCCCCTAGTTCCCCTATGTGTTTGAAACCCCTTAGGAGTCATATTCCATCGTCATCTCACACTTATCGCAAAACAACATATTTATCCAGGTACCCAATTATTTCATAAACCTTCCACGTGAACCTTTGAATAAATCCCTGTCTGTGACATTATATGACTGGGTACAATCCACTGCAAATTTCTTAATATAAACCCCTAGTATATTGTTCAACAAAAAATTAACTGCACGGGAAATCTTATTACATACAAAGTTCAATTGTCTTACCAAATTAGGAGTCTAATTCTGCGGTGTTGTAGTACAATATCTCCCAATATTCTCCAGTAACGTTTCCAACTACTAAGGTAAGATAATCAGAAATTCACCAAGGAAAATCTCATGCAGCTCTGTGTACACATACCTTTGCATGCATTGCTCATTGCTCATTCGATGGTTTATATTCTCTTTCTGGGAAAATTTTCATTCCTTCCTTTCTATCCATTTAGTGATATCTTTTAGTTGGCCTCCAAAACATTCCCTCAATCATAGATTCTAGGTCCCGACAATGGAACCAGTTGTTGGTATATAGTCGTAAGACCCTAGGTTCAATTTATTCTACCACCAAACCTTATTAACACTGACCCTTTCGGCATCACCTGCATGCAATTTAAGTCTCACCCAAGGCATCTATTAGGGCTACAAGAACCAAGTTTATGTAGGGATGATGGGATGGGAGGATATCATCATATTCATTCCTACTTATTCACCCTGTGCACAACATTTTTTGTCTCTCTTCCCTTGATTAATTAGTGAAATTTATTTATGCAACACCATTGTGATGTAGATTACAACATAAACTATTCATTGTAACATTCATCATTACTGCACATCAATCATCTAATAAACATATCTAGATCTAGTTACACATAAATACAACATTCATGAACAATCGCATAAAAAGACATTCAGACATAGAATTTAATGTGGTTCACCCAATCCTTGGGCTATGTCCACAACAACTGGCTTCTTTATTATTCTTTGTGAAATCATCTCAATCTTGCACACTACGCTTACAATAGATACAACTTGATATCCCTGCCCAACTTTCCTAGCCTCTCTACAGTGAAATCCTCTCTATGAAAACCCTCCCTACACCTTCAAACATAGACTCTCTCTCATTCTCAATCTATTCTCTCAATCTAAGCCTATTATCAGCTCAACTTTCAGCCTCCTATTTTCTCATCTCCAAAAATAACAATAACCTATTCTCTTACTCTCAACGAACCCCAGTCTTCCCTACCCATTACATATTTATACATGGAATTTAGGGATCAAAACCATATTCTCTTATCCCAAAAACCCTATTACATCTCATGATGATTCATTACAACTGATGACAACTCATTGTTCGGGAGTTCTTTTCCTACTTTTGCACCTACATGCTACTTTTACATTCTCGACTATTTTTCTTCTTGCTTTTGTGTGTCTATTTGTTTTTACATGCCTGATTGTTGTCCTTCCTACTTTTGTGTGTGCCCTCAAACCTTAGGTCTTTGAACTTCCTATCCAACAATATCAAATTTGAGTATGTCTTCCTTATTCTATCGGAGTTAGTAATACTTCGGGTTATATATAGATGATCATATAGATCAATTCAGCAATAAAGTTTTGTATGTTATTCCATATGTTGATATTTTCTCACTTATGCTTTAGTTCTATAACAATGTCTTTAGACACCACCTCTTCTTGGAATTCATTATTATTCACTTATGCAATTATCCATTTCTCCAACACTTGGTTGAATTTCATATGAATTATCTCTATGTGGAATTTCAAATGACTATTGTCTCTCTTCTCCATAAGTATACCAATGAATTTCTAGAGTGTAACCACCAAATCCTCTTCCTCACCCTTTGAATCCAATCTAACCTATACCTTGACCTCTACCTATTACATTATAATTATCATTTTCTTCTGAGACAAAGGACTAGAAAGATGTTTATTTATATTTAAGTATCTAGAATTCACCACTTATAAAGAAGTGGGACATCAATTTTCATTGTTTTGGAATGTGACCTCCTATCTTGACTTAATGGCCATCATGGTTTTTTTCTTAAAAATGGTCCCCTTGTGGGGATTCCCTAACCCATGAAGGGAGAACATGTCACATGATTAAATCAAACCCTAGTAGGGGAAATAATAACACCTCACTTTCATCGACCTAACAATCCCACTTTAACATTATTTATTTTCTTAGTGTTTTCATAATTTGCATCTTCCACCTTCTATGTGTAATTTGTGCCTCTACCAACACACCTACCTCATTCTTTGTCAAAATATATCCTATTGTCATTATGTACTAACTTATCCTCTACCATTAGTGATAATTAATATGCCTTTTCTACTAAATAAATTTCTTGAAAGTGGATTTCATATTGAATTGGAAACTTTAAACCATTCAAGTTCCTTGAAATGCATTGGCCTTAATATTTGTCATGTCTAGCCCAATTGAAATTTTGTGGAATTATTGTGTACTCTTGTACACTCTTCTCCTTTTATATGAGGTTTTGCAATTATTTAAATATATATTTTTTTCTAATAATCAAGTAAGAATTATTCTTAACTTTCCAACCATCTTACTCTAACTCTAAATATTCTCTTTTCACTTTCAAATTCGCTTTCATTTCACAAAATCCTACCATATTATATTGTGTCCATTTATCTTGGTACTTATTAACTTAATTATTTGAATCTTCCTTCATAGAAGGAAAAAAAAAAACATTTCTTGTTGTCATTCTCTCACTTTTAAAGATTTGTTGGTTCCCTACAACATATCAATATTCATCTTCTTGTTGTTGCTCTTATCCACTCTCTTCAACCTTTATGATTTCTTTATGTTCTCCAATTCCTTTATCCTTCTTCATAGTGCTTGGAATTATTTGTTCATTAACATTCTTCCTTCTCTTCTCACCATACCTTATGTCTACAACTTTATTCATCTTCTATGATTCTTCTTCTCACCCAATTCACCTTCTATATATTCTAAAGCTAGCTATGATAGCCAATGGCATAGACTAAGGTGAAATGAACCTACTCAATTAATGTTCCCTCGGACATTGTATTCAATGATCTATAACATACATGGCATTGAGTAATATTTTTCTACTAGAACACAATGATCATCAAACATTGATATAAAAAATAAAAAAATCATGCATGTCAAGGAGTAAATCTACTCATTCTCGTTACTCATTTTAACAATACACATGCAAATTATAGTCATGCACCTTACCACTCTACTAAGAATTTATAACCTACTCCTAATAAAATTACTAACTCTAATGACTAGATAACCTAATACTTGTGGTTTCCATCATATTTATTGTTATTTAGCTAATCCTTTTGATTCAATTATGACTCTTGATCTTCCTCCATGTCACTTCAAATTTATATTTCATTTATTTATCTTCACTTCAAATTTATATTTCATTTATTTATCTTCCTAAAACATCATATATTTGTGCTTGCCTACTTTATTTTCCCTCATGTGACCTTTTATATTCCTTTGGTGCACTCATTGTCATGTTTATTAATCATGATTGTCATGCATAGCTTCATGATGAACTCTTTCTTATGCCATTTTGTATGCTCGACCTTATCTAACATGTGATATTTTCATATGAACTTGAACTACATGTCAAACTTTCCTCTTTTCATTTCCATGTGTCAACTCTTATTATGTGCTTTCCTTTGTTTTCCTTTCATTCGTCATGCTTTCCTCCCTTATGCTTTCTTGATGCACCAACGTAATTATAAGGTTCATGAATTCTCTTGCATTAAAGGTGGCATTAAATATAGGAGAATAGGAGGATGAAATTTTCTATGATGCTATACCCATAGACACTTGCCACTTATTGTTGGGAAGGCCATGAAAGTATGATATGAAAATGATACACAATGGAAGGAAGAACACCTACACCATCTCCAACATTGAGAAGAAGTTTCAATTATCACAAATTTTAAAAATAAATGACCAAAGGAAGTGTTGTTATTGTTTGTGAAATTTTTTTATAATCACAATTAATAAGAAAAATGAATGTTACATTGTATTACCAACGAAATTACTAATAAAAATGAATGTTACATTGTATTACTAATGAAATTGACACAATGCACAAAATTGTAGGCTATCGACAAAGTGAAAAAGATGTTGTAAGAGTATAGTGATAGTGCATATATTTTATAGAGAGATTAATTCCAAAGAGGAGGATATAATAAGATATATACTTTAATTCTAGGCTTAGTCTTGTCACATCAAGTAGCATATAATATGAGTCCAGTGAATAATGTGGTGTTGAATCGATAGGTTGAAGACTTGAAGTCAAAATGTTTTATTACGAAGTATATTATATAACATTGTGCATGCTTCTAACATTCATCAAAGTCAAATAAGGATGGATCATGGAAGATGTATACAAAATATGGAGCACTAAATAAGATCAAATTTACATTCATATTCCCATTCCTAAGGATGGATGATCTAATGGATAGTTTTTGTGGTTCATGATACTTTCTAACGCAGACCCCCTACCCTCGGGCCGAGATCCTCATAGGATCTTCACTAAAACCACGTCAAGGGTTAATCAAATCCTTTGTTTGAGCCATGAAGGACTTCGGGTTTCAGGAGTTGGAGAGTCCATATATATCCCCACAGCTCTTGACAAATGCTGAAATGAAAATTGTCAATGAGGGTTGACCGCTCCAACACACACCACCTATTGCCACTAAATTTGGCTTTTCGGGACTTGAGCGAACAACCCAACAATCATTCCTCTTGTCTTATGATTCCCCGAATTCCGAAATGTTGGAATGTCGAAATGGACTCAACGTGCCAAGGAATGCGATATTGATGGCCTTTCGAGACTCCGCATACTAGGAGTTCGCGATTCTCAATCCCAACTCACTTGCCGTACGTATTCCCGAATTCTGAAATAGTGACCCTTTTTCCGGATTTCGTGTACCGGGGGTTAGAAACTCTCGGTTCCAAAAATCACTTGTCTCCTCTACTTCCCGAACCCAAAAATGCCGAAATGTCAGGATTCCATTCCAAAGACACTTCACATTATGCAACTTCGTGGTTTTTCAGTGCAAAGCACCTCGGCTCCTTGTCATCAAGGGTTCCTAAATGCCAAACCCCGAAATGTCGAATGTCGATGTTTCTCACTAAAGGCACTCCGCATTTCATGAATTTGGGGATTTCAATGCCAAGAGTCATGATTCCTTGTCATCGGAATTTCTGGTATGCCAAAACCCGAATTATCGAAATTCCAAAATTTCCCAACTGATAATCCTTTTCGCGATCTGAGAATTTGCATGACCAAGGATTTTGGTCTGCACTCCAAACCTGCGAATCTCGAATCCCCAAAATGATCTGACAGCTCAACAGATCATGATCAACGGTCCACGTTGATTCTTGATGTCAAGGTGGTGGATTCACCCAACTACTAACCACCTTACAGCTCCTCTGGATCCTACGGTCCTCGCAACTTCACAAACTCTCCACGGAGAATTATGACCATTAGATGCACTCTTCAATGACTTCTCTCCAAAGGAATCAATGTTCTCCCTCAGAACTTAACTTCTATGAGACGATTTCGATCTCTGTCTCCCTTTGAACACTTCAAAGGCGTTATCACTCCCTAGCTTCCACTTGCAAACTCAAGCCTCCTAAAAGAGTCCTACTCGCACTCCTTGTGGAAAATATTCAAATAACCTTTGGCTATTTGAGTCTCCAAGCATGTGCACTCAATGCAACAGTGTTCCTTCAACCTTCCTTCTGGATTTATAAAATCCAAGGCTTCAATTGGCCTGCACACACCTTGGGCAGCTCTGTGCTTCACCTGCAATTTAGCTGGTATGAGAACAACGATATCTCTCCTGAGCTTTCTGAGATGAAACTCAGACCCTCTTCAACGCACACCTTGCGGACGTTCACTCCACTCCTTGTAGGAATTCTCAGGAAGAGAAACAATTGAAACTCATTCTTCTCCTCTCTTAGAATTCATACGCTCAACATGAAATCATACACATAACACAACATTGAAAGCAAATGCATAACAGAGAAACAAATCAACTGTAAACATACCATTCAACAAATGTAAATGATAAGAATCATAACACCATGAAAGTTGAGTCAAAGCTTCATATATTAACTCAAGTGCTCCTATACATGGGTTCTTCTCTACAGCTCTCTGCTACAACTCTACAGCTTATGAATTCTGAATGATCATAAAATTACAATGATACAAGGGTGAGGGTGTCTATATCCATTTTCCCTCCTAAGATTCTAAATTGTCTAATCTATTAAATTAAATCTACCTACTTTACATTCATTACACATAAATGCCTTTACATACTACAGATGAGAGCAATGCTCAAGATCTGTTTACAACATCTAGACATAAGTGTAAGTACGCCTTTTCCTAGCTATTACATTAATGCTTCAAAATTCAAAATTTAAAACGTTTTCATAAAAACATGCTCCTTTTTCCCATCTACGTGTCCAGTTGTTCCTTTGGCTAGGCGCGTACTTTGGCTTTGTACAATGCTCCTGCATCATACTCCCTCGCTTGAAAATTTTCATGAACTCCTATTCATGAGCTCTTGCATGGTCTGTCCATGATTATGAATTGTTGCTTGATCCTCCCAACTGGCATCTTCGACTGGATGTCCCTTCCATTTGACCAAGTATTCAAAATACTATTTTCTCCTGGTCTTTTTGCTAACCCTCTTGTCAATTATGCTTTCCATCTGCAACTTTTCAGCTACAGGCATTTGTTTTTTCCATTGAACCTCTTTTTGTTCCTCCTCTACTTCTGCTTCTTTAGCTCTATAAGGGTACAAATCCACAACATTGAATATCGGTGAGATTCCGACCCCATCAGGTAATTGAATCTCATATGTGTTTGCCCCAAATTTCCTTATGACCTTGCATGGTCCAATCTTTTTCATCTTCAGCTTATTATATGTTCCCCTTGGGAACCTTTCCTTCCTCAGATGCGCAAGAACCAGATCACCAACTTCGAATTGAAGTTCTCGCCTGTGTTGATTTTCTCTCCTCTTGTATTCTTGACTTGAACTCTGCAATCACTCCTTAACTCAGCTATGAGGCTCCTTCATTCCTTCTGCAAAGTCCTCTGCACTAGCACTCCTGAATTCATTTTGTTCTGAATCATTCAATTAAGAAACTCCTCTTGGCTGCATTCCATATACAAACTGGAATGGACTCTGCCTTGTGCTTCTATTGAGTGAGTCATTGTAAGCGAATTCTGCCTATGGCAAGATGTTATCCCACTAACTGTGGTGTTCAGTCACTAAGCTCCTCACCAAATCTTCCAAGCTCTTGTTTATGACCTCTGTCTGTCCATCCATCTGAGAATGATCTGTTGAGATAAAAGACAAATTTGTCCCTAACTTCCTCCATAAGGTCCTCCAAAAATTCCCTATGAACTTGGTATCTCGATCAGAAATGATACTCTTTGGCAAGCTGTGAAGTCTGATGACTTCCTTGAAAAACAGGTTCGCAATATGAGTTACGTCACTGGTTTTCTGGCATGGTATGAAATGCGCCATTTTTGAAAATCTGTCAACTACCACAAAGATCGAATCATATCCTCTCTGTGTCCTTGGCAGTCCTAATACAAAATCCATCCTCACTGCGTCCCATGACCTTTTAGGTATGGGCAATGGTTGGTATAACCCTGTGTTCTGCCTTTTTCCTTTCGTGTGCTGGCAAATTCTGCACCTATCCACAAATTTCTTAACATTTGTCCTCATCCCTGGCCAAAAATATGAGCCATTCAACTTTGAGAACGTCTTGTCATGACTGAAATGTTTGGCCAATCCTCCACTGTGTTTTTCCTTCAGCAAATTCTCCCTCATGGAGCCTTTCGGAATACATAGCTGATTTCCCCTGAACAATAATCCATCCTGGATCATGTATTCAGTCCATTGGCTTCTTTCCCTGAGAATTGGATTCTTAGATGCCTCATATGCCTCTTTGAAATCTAGATCATCCTTGTACATTAATTTAAGGTTATCAAAACCTAAAGTCTTGACTCTGAATTTGTGCATAAGCAAACATTTCCTGCTCAAAGCATCGACAACTTTGTTAGTAGTTCCAAAAATATGCTTAATCACAAAAGTAAAATTCTGCATGAATTCAACCCATTTAGCATGTTTTTGGTTCAACTTCTCCTGTCGAGTCACAAGTTGCAAAGCATGATTATCGTTGTACAAAACAAACTCCTTGGGAACCAAACAATGTCTCCATTTCTTCAATGCTTGTATGACGGCATAGAATTCCATGTCATATGTGTAGTACTTAACCTTCACTTCATTCATTTTTTCACTGAAATATGTGATTGGCCTATCGTCTTGGCTCAAGACCGCTCCAATTGCAAATCCACTCGTGTCACACCTGACCTGGAATGTCTTGCTGAAATCTGACAAAACCAGAATTGGTTGCTTAGTGATCTTCTTCTTCAGCAGGTTGAAACTCTTGTCTGCTTCCTCCGTCCAATGAAAAGATTTATGTCTTTTCTTCACTGTATCCATCATCGGTGCGCTAATTCCACTGAAGTTTCAGATGAATTTCCTGTATAAGCTAGCCAAACCATGGAAGCTTCATACTTCAAATATACTCTTCGGCGATGGCTAATCCTTAATCACCTTTATCTTTTCCAGATCCATTTTTAGCTCATTTGCAGAGATAACAAAACCCAAATAAATGAGTTATGTTCTCATCAATGACGATTTCTTCACATTGATCAACAATTTCTCTTACTGTAATCTTCTCATTACTGCAGTTAAATGCTTTAAGTGTTCTTCTTCTATCTTGTTGAAAATTAATATATCGTCAAGATATACAATGACGAATTTCCCAATGAAATCCTTCAGGACTTCATTCATCAACCTCATGAAAGTACTGGGCACATTCGTTAAGCCAAATGGCATGACAAGCCATTCATATAGACCCTCATTCATCTTGAATGTTGTCTTCCATTCATCACCTTTTCTCATTCGAATTTGATGATATATGCTTTTCAAATCAATCTTTGAAAAAAACTTTTCTCCATTCAAGCAATCCATCAAGTCGTCTATCCTTGGTAATGGAAATCTGTATCTAATGGTAATCTTATTGATTTTCCTTGAGTCTGTACACATTATCTAGCCTCTGTCTTTCTTTAGGCTAAGCACTATTGGAACAACGCATGGACTCAATCTTTCTTGAATCAATCCTTTGTCAATTAAATCCTAGACTTGTCTCTTAACTTCTTCATTTATTGAATCAATCCTTTGTCAATTAAATCCTAGACTTGTCTCTTAACTTCTTCTTCTCGACATTTCTCTTTCCTCTGCTGGATCAGGTATTTGTCTGTCTCTTCTTCTTGGTGGCATGGCTATAAAATTTTCTCCCTTTTCTCTACTACAGAAAGAAAATAAATTGTTCTAGGCTTTGATACCACTTTGATGTAGACGCCCTGCCCTTGGGCCAAGATTTGCACAGGGTCTTCACTAAAACCACGCCAAGGGTTAATCAAACCCTTTGTTTGAGCCACGAAGGACTTCAGGTTTCGAGAGTTGGAGAGTCCCAATATATCCCCACAACTATTGACAAATGCCGAAATGAGAATTATCAACGAGGGTTGACCGCTCCAATGCACACCACCTGTTGCCACTAAATTTGGCTTTTCGAGACTTGAGTGAATGCCCCAACAATCGTTCCTCTTGCCTTATGATTTCCTGAATTCTGAAATGTCGGAATGCCGAAATGGGCTCAACGTCCCAAGGAATGCGAGATCGATGGCCTTTCGGGACTCCACGTACCGAGAGTTCACGATTCTTGATCCCAAATCACTTGCCACACCTATTCTCGAATATCGAAATAGCGATCCTTTTTCGGGATTTTGATTACCGGGGGTTACAAACTCTCAGTTCCAAAAATCACTTGTCTCCTCTACTTCTCGGACCCCAAAATGCCGAAATGTCGGGATTCCATTCCAAAGACACTTTGCATTTCGTGACTTTGGGGTTTTTCAGTGCAAAGCACCCCGGCTCTTTGTCATCAAGGGTTCTGAAATGCCAAACCCCGAAATGTCGAAATGCCTATGTTTCTCACTAAAGGCACTTCATGTTTCGAGGCTTTGGTGGTTTCAATGCCAAGAGTCTCGATTCCTTGTCATCGGAATTTACGGTATGACGAACCCTGAATTACCGAAATTCCAAAATTTCACACCTGATAATCCTTTTCGTGATCTGAGAATTTGCATGACCAAGGATTTTGGCCTGCACTCCAAACTTGCGAATCCCGAATCCTCGAAATGATCTGATGACTCAACATACCATGATCAATGGTCCACGTTGATTCTTGATGTCAGGGTGGCGGATTCACCCAACTCCTAACCACCTTACAACTCCTCTGGATCCTATGGTTCTCGCGACTTCTCGAACTCTCCACGGAGAATTCTGACCACCAGATGCACTCTTCAATGACTTCTGTCCAAACGACTAAATGTTCTCCCTCATAAATTAACTTCTATGAGACGATTTCGATCTCCATCTCCCTTTGAACACTTCAAAGGCGTTATCTCTCTTGAGCTTCCACTTGCAAACTCAAGCCTCCTAAAAGATCCCTGCTCGCACTCCTTGCGGAAAATCTTCAAATAACCTCTGGTTATTTGAGTCTCCAACCCTGTGCACTCTTTGAAACAGTGGTCCTTCAACCTTACTTCTGGATTTATAAAATCCAAGGCTTCAATTGGCTTGCGCACACCTTGCATGACTCTGTGCTTCACCTGCACTTCAACTGGTATGAGAACAATGGTATCTCTCCTAAGCTTTCTGATATGAAACTCTAACCCTCGTCAAGGCACACCTTGCAGACGTTCACTGCACTCCTTGCAGGAATTCTCAGGAAGAGAAATAATTGAAACTCATTCTTCTCCTCTCTCAGACTTCATACGCTCAACATGAAATCATACACATAACACAACATTGAAAGAAAATGCATAACAAAGAAACAAATCAACTATAAACATACCATTCAACAAATGTAAACAGTAATCATCATAAAACCATGAAAGTTGAGTCAAAGATTCATATATTAACTCAAGTGCTCCTATACATGGGTTCTTCTCTACAGCTCTCTACTACAGCTCTACAGCTTATGAATCCTGAATGATCATAAAATTACAATGATACAAGGGTGAGGGTGTCTATATCCGTTTTCCCTCCTACGCTTCTAAATTGTCTAATCTATTAAATTAAATATACCTACTTTACATTCATTACACATAAATTCCTTTACATACTACAGATGAGAGCAACTCTCAAGATTTATTTACAACATCTAGACATAAGTGTAAGTACTCATTTTCCTAGTTATTACATTAATGCTTCAAATTTAAAAATTTAAAACGTTTTCATAAAAACGTGCTCCTTTTTCCCATCTACGTGTCCAGTTGTTCCTTTGGCTAGGTGCATGCTTTGGATTTGTACGATGCTCCTACATCACTTTCGAATATTGACCCAAAGAGTGAATATCCCTAGATAGTTTGTGTGGTTCATGATACTTTCGAAGATTGATCTCAAGAGTGAATATCCATAGATTTAGATTAGAGGAGATAATTTGAAGATCAAATTCAAAGCCAATGATGGTTTATATGAGTGCTTGGTTATGTTGTTTTCATTGACCAATTCACCCATTAATTTCATGAGAATGATGAAATAATTTCTAAGGCTTTATATTGGTAAGTTTGTAGTTTCTTATTTAGACAATATTTTTATATTCTGTAAGAATAGAGAATACAATTTCCAACATTTGAAGTTTATGTTTCAATCATTAAGGAAAGAGGATTTTTGCATTAACTTGAAGAAGTGAGAGAATATTTCTTCAAACATGAATTAGCATGCCCTAGTTTTATGATTCCCAAGGGTTGTGCACGGACCCTAAAAAAGTGGAGGTGATTATAGAATGACATATTATGGCACATAATGCCACAAAGGTGAGAATTTTTCATGACATTCCTAATTTTTATATGAAGTTCATTATAGGACTTCACAAAACATGACCATTGATTATGGAGTGAATGCAAGTGAAATAATTTCATTGAAGAATGATAACATAGAAACAAATTGAATTTTGAAGAAGGTGATCATTGAGGAATTAATATTGGAATTGTTAGATTTTGGTAATTGTTCCAAGTTTATTATGATGTAAGCATAATGGCTATTGGTGCAATATTGTGTCAAGAAGGGAGGATAATAAAATAATTCTTTGAGAAGTTGAATGGAGGGTGAAAGAAGTGTTCTTTTTGTGCTATTATGCAAAGCCTAAAGAATCAAAGGAGATGAGATACTTGTTGAAAGAGTTAATTTTATACATAGACCATCACGTGATAAATTTTATTAATGCTCACACAAAGTTGAATTGACAACATGTAAGGTTCATTGTGTGCATTAATGGATGCCTCCTAGATGTGTAGGGACACCATATTTTGTGGTTTTAGGAGGAAGGATTCCATATTGGTGTTAGAGAGAATCCTTAGATAACTTGCAACTATTTCTACCTAGCCTACTTTGATTTTAGAGTGAGAAGTGTAGACTACTTTCTCTTACACTACGTTCTTTTCTAATTTATTGGTTAGCAAAGAAGAAATCACTGTGTTCCTAGCGTGCTTAGACATTTTTCCATTACTCCTAAAACTCATAATGATAATAAATTGTAGAGATTACTCAATGTCCTAAGATCCAAACCGACTAGGTGAATATCTACTATTGTTGTTGCTAGTGGTGTGGATAAGTGTAGATAACTTAAATGTAGAGATAAACCAAACAAGCAAGTTAGAAAAGGGGAATTTTATGATGTTGAAGCTACAAACATCCGATGTGGATATGGACAATCAAAAGATTTAAATACATGTGTTTTTGTTGTTGTTTTTAGTTGGTGTGGTGTGGCTTCAAAGAGAAAACATGTCCAAGAGCTTGTGCTTTTTCTTTTTCTTTATCTAAAGGTGAGAAGTAGAAGGAAATTAAATGGGATTAGTTTTTGTATTAAATAGGAAAGGGAAAGGGAAGGGGAAGGGAAAGATTGACGTGTATGTTAAAAATAAATAAGAATAAGAATAAATAGATTATATGCCTTTTTTTCTTGAGAAAATACTTAACCAAACCGATGATGAGGTGGACATCTCCCACTCTTTTTTCTTCTTTAATAATTATCCAAGAGGCATTAATGGAGTATCGTGCAATAAAATCACTCTTGTGCATCCATATGCGAAGCTAGACATGGAACCTATTGTTGGCAGCCCTACATAATTTTTCTATTCAAACAAGAAATTGCATTTTTTGTAGCTTCCTTCACCTCGATCTTATGAACATTATTGTTTTGAGATGATTACTGGATTAGCAAATATGTTCATTATTTTTTTATTATTGCATTTTCGTTTTGTTTTATATTTGATTCATGACTGAAAGCATGAATCAAACATGAAAACCTAGATTGGTGTTATATTTTCTTTAAAAGGCATTCTTTAAAAGGTTAGCATGCTTGTATCAAATCCAAACCCAATGTTGGAATGACCTATTTTTGATATTTTTTATTTTATTTTAATATAGTTATTGTATGGTTCGATGGTTTGTATTCAATTTATTAAGAGCCTTTTGATATTTTTTATAAACCCCTTGCAAATTCAATAGTCATGTTAGTAGTCATGACAATAATTGTGCACCTTTTGTACTCATGTCCTTACCTCACCTTGCTAGCACAACGCATTAACAAGCCATTCATTGCGTTCACAAGGTTTTGGTACTCTGTATAACTGGTTCTCATTACATGGAATGGTAAAGCATCTACGATCAAACCCTCGGTGTATGATCCCACTACCTTTCATATGATAACACACAGGTTTTGTGATGGTCGTTTCACCATTATCCATTTTATTTTGTTCCTATCGCTCCCACTATTCAAACGTAAAACTATTTTGAGTTATCCCTGTTACATTCTAGTCACATTTGCCATGGATCATGCCGTTCGCTTGGAGACAAATGGCTGCCATACATTACTCTCTCATGATGATGCAATCGAAGACTAAAAAATCCAATGCCGGGATGTCTTCCTGAAAAGATTTGAAGGCTATAACCTTCAGGTGGCGCAGACTTTTGCGCAAACCTTCGATGGTTGCCGAGCGAAAATTGGGGACACACAGTTAGAGCTAACTAAGGGGTTTATGACTGAATCCATAGGGCTTCCATTCACTGGTGAGAAATGGTTCAAAAAATCAGGAATTGAAGGAGTACCGTGGAGCCTCTTCACAATGTCTCGTAAAATCAACCGTTGTGAAAAAGGTATTCCCATTTCCATGGTTAAACCTAGGTGGCATAGCCTGTTGTTGATTCTCAAACAATTCTTGACCTATGAGGGTCGATATGCATTAGTCTTCCTCTATCATATTCAATTACTCATGCATTTCATTGGTTTTGAATTAAGCATGCCATTTTATTTGTTGAGGAGTCTCTATAAAATGTCCAAAAGATATAAGCGACAACATGTTGATTCAAGTCTTTTCCATCACGAATTGATTAAGATCCTTTTGATTTATCACTTGTCAATTCTGGGTGACTGTTGGGATAAGTTTTTGGTAAGGAATGGTTTTTCCATGACTGTTCCTATAGTAAACCTTAGCCTTAACGAGCCATTGATTAAAAACCAGCCATATTTTTCAATTGATGCACCAGACTCTACCAACAGAAACCCTATAGATGTCGGGATACTGAGTAAGTCTTCACCTACAGGATTTTCTGAGCAAGGGAATGCTAATTTGAAGGTTATTAATCATTTTGTTCTTAAAATTGAAGCTAGCCCGATTGTTAGTATTAACCTAGATGTTGAAAAACCTCATGAAGGGATAACAAAGGAATGCACAGATATAGGGTTCAAAAACAAAAGGGTAGGTCACCAAATTTCAAGAAATATTAGGAATCGATCCAACACTTGTTTGAGCTCAATCGGCCTGATTGATATCGACGAGTGTTCGGAACCCAAGATCAAAGATTCCTTGTTCTTGAAGACCCAGATTTGCAAGGTTACAGAAAGGAATTCATTACTCCCACTGAACCCTACGACTTTGTGACAAAGTTTCCACCGTGCCTCAAGGGTAAGGAGGGTTTCTCTGGTATCAGGCCTGATCAGATGCAGATAATAGATAAGGTGGATACACCCATGTTTGATCATGCACTCCATCAGCCTACCATTCCTCATATATAGTGTGATGTTTGTTTTCATTAGATCGAGCGGTATTACACATACATACCCATTCTTCAGGCTAGAATCAAAATGCTTACTGATCAGAATGAATCCTTGAGACAAGAAAATCTCGACCTCAAAGTGAACGTAGAGAGGAAAGCCAAACGCATTAAAATATCGGGGAACATAATAATGAAAAATGCAACAAGTGTCAAGGCGATAGTAAATTCTAAGTTACCTGACCCATCTTTAGTCAATTTCTAAATGGTATAACGGTTTCTCCTCTTATTTTATGCATGTTATCTATTTTCGAAATAAGTCGATTTGGAATTTGATTTTATTGCTAAACGAAGACTGGCTACATAATCTTTGATTCTGTAGCCAAGTCTCTTTGTAAATAAAAAATAGAAATTGGTTGTGAATGATTTTCTAATTTATTAAATTTGTTTTTTCTTTTCAGAAAGAATGAAATTTTGTTGTTGAGTATCTGGGGAGAAACAAATTTGATTATGCATCTAAGTGAATTAGTAGTTTCTTTTCTTTCTGTTTTGCAAAATTTTTTATCAATTTTTGACTAGAATCAACTCTGTTATAAGTAGTTGTTAGCCCTCTATTTTTGTAATATTTTTGGTGTCATGAAATCCTATCCTATCCTATGAGATAGGAAAATGTGATTTCAAATCATTTTAAATATTGTTCATTTTGTAAGTAAGAGACATCTTTCCCTGGAACAGATTATGGACAAATGATCTTTAGAACTTAATGGATCAGCTTTTATCATTTTGTCTTTAGACCAATGTGAAGTTCTCTCATTTATGTTTTGTCTCGTTTATTTTGGAATATTAATGTGTTGTTTAGCTTTAGTCTCAATGGTATATGGTGTTCTATTTTATTCAATGTTTTAAATGTTGTCTACAATTTGTTGTTTCACAAATTATTACTATGATTGTTATATCGATTCTAATATCATGATTTACTCATGATGTTTAGTTGATTGATAAAATGAATGCCTTACTTTAATATTTTTGTTACTGTGATCATTCATAATTATAAGATCATTGTACACACATGTCTTTTACTCTGCTCTCATATCCTAGCTGTCAATAAATACCTGGAGTTTATTCAGGAAGTATCAGTATAAGCCTATTACAGATTTTTTCTACAGGCAGGACAACTGGACTTTTGGAGCGCACATAGACATAGACACGGTTTAAAACTAATCTCAGGCTAGATTTATTTCCATTAGTTTCTGTTATTTCACCTATTAGCAAAACATGATAGTTTTAGATTGGCTTTGACCATCACTCTATCCTTGTTCCATAACATATTTTATTCAAGTTCTTAGATTTATGATTAGAAAATAGAAAATATAAAAAATGTTCTTTCTTTATCTACTTTTGCAAACAGATACCAAACATTAATTTTGCAGGGCATCTACTAAAAAACTTGCAATATGTAATTACTATGTACATAATGGTATGTTCATATTTATCTTTCTGTTGAATGTATTTGTAAATAATTAGATTACAATTTATATATTATTATAGTCTTAACATTAGTTAGTTTATTTATTTTCTTTATTTTAGGACCCTAGCTGGCTAATAGAGCCATTAAAATCATCATAATAGGTTACACCAAACGTCTTGGGTTATTTAGACAACCCTGAACCGGACCTATTCTTCCAGTTGACGACCTACCAAATTTTCCCATCAACAAATGGCTCTAGAAGGAGGACTTGAATTCAATTGATGGCATGTGGAGGTCGCAAGACTCCTCCCCCATGCACCCGCTCCCCTGTCGTAACACGTAGTCGCTCAGACAACAACGTTACATTTAAAACACCAACTACCTCAAACGATAATCCTGAGATTCCCGTCGAACCAGTAACACCAGCCCCTCAAGGAGCCGACATCCAAGAAACTTTTCGTCAGTCACTCATATGGACACATAGTGCCTTAGCCCGTATCCGACAACCTGGTAGGCCACTTAATCAACCCCTTGACTTCTCAGATATCCGAGAACAACTTGGAGGCACTGGTCTGCTCCAAAATTCGTTAGGTGAACATACTACTAATCCTACCGAGACACCTATTCTTGGAGCCGGGGGATCTGGTATTCCACCTTCCCCACCTGGTTCATCTCCATCCTCTTTAGAAGGAGAATCATCTGATGAAGGAAGTTCCTTGTCCGAATCATCTCAGCCTTTGACACCACCAACACCCATGGAAAACCAAAACAATCATGCCAGACCTTGGCTTGATCAAGATGCCATGGCTATACCCGGACCCCAGCACCCATTACCAAAACAACTAGAGAAATGGTTTCCTAAATTTGATCCAGATTCTAAAAAATCTGTTGGGGATCACATAAAAAAGTTTATGTTGTCCATTAGACTCCGAAGTGTAGAGAATGAAGATGTAGTATACAGACTATTTCCTTATACATTTGAGGGCAATGCCTCCACATGGTATTTCTCCCAATAGCCCCAAACCATTCTCTCTTGGGACAAATTTGAAACTTGTTTCTTAGAGAAATTTGGAGATCATAAAACTCCTAAAGTCTTGGTTATGGAGATTTCCAGTCTAAAAATGACTCCTAAGGAGAAAATAAAATATTTTAACAAGAGATTTCTTGCGTTAAAGATTCGAATTCTCGCAGATTCAATGCCCCTTAAAAGTATAATTGTCACATATTACACGAAATCTCTACATAATAACATAGAAATTTGGGTCAAAAGGTCTAAAAAGAGCACATTGTTGGAAGACTTTGAGGAGGCAAGCCAAATTGAAAAGGATATATTAAGCTTAAAAGACAATCTCAATAGTGAAGTTGAAACAACTTCATCCTCTAAAAAGAAAATAGAAATCCTTACTAGGCCTCCCCAAGCCAAAAGTCAACCTGAAACTTTAGACTTAGAAAGATTGCAGAAAGATTTCGAAAAACTATCAAATAAGGTCGTGGACTTGAAGAGATCAATAGAGGAGGCATCCTCAAGCAAAGGAAGTTTTAAAACTCCATTCAAAAAACCTTTTCCTCCCAACCGGCCAAACCCGACCACTAAAGGTCTTAATTCGGAAAGCTTTTAGTACGCTTCGCAAACCATTCTAGAAGCACATGATAATTCTTCTTCTGCCCCTCTTGAAAGTTTTGAAGACGTAGCTGAGGAAGAAGTACCGGAAGAAGAAGATTCATCCCCCAATATCTTTGATCACTTCTCTAACAGTATTTTCCAAGCAAATTTTGAAATTGTCCATCCCTACAACACAAGAAGCAAAATAACAATCCTAGCAGCAAGAAAACAACAGAAATTGGTTAAAAAACAACCCAAAAGATCCCAAATAAAACGACATCTAAACCTCCAAATAAAAGGGTTTTAGCTGAAAAAATTGTAGCAAATGTAAATAAAATTGTTTTAGGGACAACAGTTAAAAATCAATAGAATTTTGTTGTTAACACTCGGAAAAATGTCTCGCCTTTCTTGTTAACTTTTGAAAATTTTAATAAGAATGTACATAATTGTATGGTCGATTCCACTGCATCGTCAAATGCCATGCCTCCATCTCTTTGTCAAAAAATTAATGCAGAAGTTAAACCTTCTAATCTCAAAATCATTCAGCTAGATCGAACAAATGTAAAGGTAATCGATGAACTTAAGGATGTTCTTGTTAGATTATCTTCCAATCCTAAGGTGCATCAGATAATTGACATTATTGTTGTTGATATCCCTAAAGTCTATGGTTTGTTTTTAAGCAGGGACTTGTCCGAACAACTACATGGTTACTTTGCCATAGATTGGTCTCATTAGTGGCTACCGGAAAATGGACAGCCCAATAAAATTAGGATAAACCGAGAACACTATCTTAAGCACACCGTGACAGATCTAAATGATGTAAATGAACCTTTTATTGTATCTACTAATTCATTTGAAATGCAGGGAATGAATACCTTCTTTGATAACTTCATGATCGAAATTTCCCCCATCACTGATCCTGGGCAGCAATCAGAAGTTATGACCTATACTCAGACATCATCTTTTCCAAGTGTGCCAAACACTCCCGACGAAGCTCAAATCTAGTCATTGTACTTTGACGGATCCAAATCCAAAGAAGGAGCCGGTGCAGGATGTGTACTCATAGATCTCGTAGGTAATAATACTTTCAATGTTTTTCGATTAGAGTTCGAGTGCACTAATAACACCGTCGAATACGAAGCACTTTTACAAGGGCTTAGGAAAGCTTTGGATATGAACATACAAAATTTAATGGTATTCGGTGATTCAGAAATCAAGGTTAGGCAGGCAATAAACTCCATACATTGCTTATCACCACATCTGAAAAGTTACCAAACTGAGCTATGGAGTTTAATGCAAAAATTTTCAACATTTAACATAAATTCCATTCGTAGACTAAGTAATTCAAAGGCTTATTTATTTGCTAAGGTCACTTCTAAACTATTACCCGCAGAAGGTATTTCTCCTAATGCGTTTTTGATTGAATTGTTGTTCAGGTCGTCGATCCCAGACAACATCACCAATTGAAGAGCGTTCAAAGATGACCAACAGATCATCAACTTTTTGCACATGGAAGACACTTTCCAAGGCACAATCATTGATGAAGGCACTCACGATGAAAACCTCTGCAAATTCACGGTAATATCAGATCTTAGATCTCCTGAATCAACCTTTGATCTGGTAAACTCTATCCCCAGATCTGTTGTAAGACTAGAGAAGTTTTATGACTTGCATGATAAATTTAGGGGGTCAGTTAATTGTAAAACGAATAGTTCTTATTTGATTTATGAGACAGTAAATTTAGGGACAAAGGAAAATCCCCAAAATATTAATTTGGGAACGGGATTCTCTGAGCAAGAAAGATCTGCTTTTATAAAATTGTTTAAATAATTTAAAGACGTTTTTTCCTATACATATGATGATTTGAAAACATTTGATCCTAATATAATACAGCATGTCATCCCCATGAAACCACAAACTCAGCCTTTTCAGCAGAAATTAAGAAAGATGGACCCCAAATTGGAACCCACTGTCAAGAAAGAACTGAATAAATTACTAAATGCAAAGATAATTTTCCCAGTGAGACACACACAATGGGTGTCTAATCTAGTTCTTGTAAGGAATAAAAGTGGTGAAATTCGACTCTGTGTCGACTTTTGTAACTTGAACTCAGCATCCGATAAATATAACTATCATGTTCCTCCAGTGGAACAAATTCTTCAATAGGTATCTGGTTCCAAAAGACTATCTCTGTTAGATGGTTTTTAGAGATGCAACCAGGTCCTCATGTCTCCCTCAGACTAGCTTAAAACCACTTTTCGTACCCCATGGGGCACTTATGCCTACAGGAAAATGCCTTTTGGACTAATAAATGTTGGTGCCACTTTCCAGAGAGTAATGGACATTGTTTTTCGTGGTCTCATAAATCAATTAGTTGTGGTATATCTTGATGACATTACCGTTTTATCTAAAAACAAGAAAGATCACTTGTCTCACCTTAGGGATGTCCTAGAACAATGTCGCAAGTATGGCATATCTCTCAACCCTAAGAAATCAGTCTTTGCAGTAGAGAAAGGAAAACTACTTGGGCTTATAGTGTCCAAAGATGGAATGATTATCGATCCTGAAAGAACCCAAGCTATTGCTAAACTCTCACCTCCCTCTTCCAAAAAAGCCATGTAGTCATTTCTAGGCAAGATTAATTTCATAAGAAGATTTGTCCCAAGTTCCTCAAAAACGGTAAGACCATTACAAAATTTAATTAAAAAGGATGTCCAATATCATTGGGGAACCCAAGAAATTCAAGCTTTTGATTCTATTATAAAATAAATAATAGAATCTCCTTCCTTGATGAGCTCCGATTTTTCCCAAGATTTCACGCTTTACACCTTTGCTTCTGATCGATATTACATTGTTGTGTTAACACAAAAAAATGTTGAAAGTAATGAGATACCCATTTCCTTCATGAGCTCAACTTTAAAAGGAGTAGAGCTTAACTACCCAGCAGTAGATCAACAAGCATATGTTGTTTTTAAAGCAGTGAAACACTTCCGGTCGTACCTATTGAAATCTAGAACCAAGGTTATTGTTCCATACCTAGCTGTAAGAAACTTGTTGGTACAAAAAGAACTGGGTGAGAAAAGGGAAAATTGGATGATGTCTTTACAGGAATATGATCTCGAAATGACCCATGCTCAGATTGTTAGAGGTCAAGGCTTGTGTAAACTAGTGGATGATTCAGTTAAAGAACATGAACGTCAAATTAATACCTTAACTGTAAATCAACACAATGAAAATCAAATTAGTTGTGCACAAGTTGCTGCCAATTCTTGGTATGAGAACATAAAATTATTCTTGACACGTGGATCTACTCCTCACTATCTTGATCCTAAGAACAAAAGAGCACTAAGACTAAAATATGGATCTTTCTAGTTAATAAATGATGTATTATTTCAAAATAATTTTGATGGTGTTCTTATGCGTTGTTTGGAAAAGGACGAAGCAGAGAAAGTACTATCTAAACTTCATGCAAGTGAGGATGGTGGTCACTTCGGTGGAGACACCACTACTCACAAAGTGTTAAGAGTTGGGTACTATTGGCCCACATTATTTAAAGACACCCATGCATTGTGTCGTAAATGCATAATCTGCCAAAAGGTTGTTGGACGGGTGGAAAAGGTAACATTCCCTTTGCAGCATGTTACTGTAGATTCACCTTTTCAGCAGTGGGGTCTTAACATCATAGAACCAATTAACCCTTCTTCTTCACATCAACACAAATATATCATTACAACAATAGATTATTTTACCAGATGGTCCAAAGTTGCACCTTTGAAAGTGGTAAATACAAATCAGGTAGTATCTTTCCTCAACTCTCATATCATCACCTGGTTCAGCATCCCCGAATGTTTGGTATTTGATAATGCTTCTTACTTTTCATCCCTCGATATGAACGTATTTGCCTTGGAAAAATGGATTAAATTGAAATATTATGCTAGCTACTACCCTCAAGGAAATAGTCTAGCAGAATCAACAAACAAAAATTTAATCAAGATCATCAAAAGGACAGTTTCAGAAAATCATAAGAACTAGCACAATGCACTGTATAATGCACTTTGGGTAGATAGGGTCACCCCAAAAGCCTATGTTGGTAATTCCCCTTTCTTTCTCGTCTACTGAAGAGAAGAAATCCTCCATCCACTGTTCTACTTCCTTCTCTGTAATTATCACAGAAAGTTCAAGAGGAGGAATGCCCTCCCGTTGAAAATCGAATTTATGCCTTGTTAAAACTAGAGGAAGTAAGAGCACAAGCTAAGAAGAAATTGGATCAGCACCAACAAATTGTAAAAAGCTGGTTTGATTCAAATTCTTCTTCTGACATGAATTTTGATGTCAGAGATTTATTTCTCATGTGGGACAAAGATCACGAAGGGAAAGGGGAACACACCAAGTTCTGGAATCTATGGAAGGGGCCATTCATAATTTCTGAAAAATTAGGTCCCATCTCTTTCCGCCTGCACAATTTGGAGGGACAACCAAACAATTTCCCAGCAAATGGCCAACCTCTCAAAAGATGTTTCACCTTATGATTCCAGATCCACCTCTTTGTACATATCTTTGGTTTTGTTTTAATTTTGTTTTTGTTTTTAATTTTGGTTCTTTTCATTTTTCTTGTTTGTGGTTTGTTTCTGAATAATTATGTATGTGTCGCCATTTCATTTGTGGAAGGAAAATCAGAATTTTTATCCAAGAGAAACAACTGACTACTTTTCAAAGCACCATGCTGTAAATTGCTAAACACAGATCAGTAGAAGAAAGTTCCTACTCAAAACAGTGTTGTTGGTTTCTTTTCAAAATCTTGAGAGGATAATGATTATCATTAATAAACTCTTAACATTGTCCCTATTTTTAAGAAAAATAAATCGATTATACCTTCCTATAATTTATATGGTTTTGTAAAATGAATCTAAGTGTTTAGATCATGGTAAACATCATTTAAAAAAAAGATGAATTATATAAGATCAATTTCTATTTTTAAAATCTGAAATTTTCAGTATCACCCCGCTCTCTTGAATATCATAAAATTTTCTGCAAATTTGCAAATTAATTCTAGAGAGTTGAAAGCACTGCAATGTGTGGGAAGTGTTTGTAAACCCGCCAAGACACTGAACATGTCTGCTGGCTGTGGGTAAATGCATCCATGATACCAAGGCAACTTCTTCGGGGTACTGAACAATCCTGTTGGCAACGAAGCAATGATGGGTTCAAGAAAATTATCAGGTATGTCCCTTAAAATTAATCCATGAATAAAGATGTTCTTCATCATGAATGGATGACTTTTGGACATGATAGAGGTATTAGAGTGGGTTAAGTGACATCCCTACCGATGCTATGGATGCCTGCTGGTAGCAATGGCTATGTCAACAGTATCAGAGGCAGTTGCATAAACATCGCTCCTCTCATAATCTAGATCTGATACCAGATTACATTTTGATAGAAACACATCTGATGCTAGACTATGTTTTTGAGTTTTTATTGGAATGCTCGACTTCTTGTCGACTATTCCTTATTTTTTCATCATTCTAATCTATACTAACATGAATTTTCTGGTGATGAAGAGATAATTGCTTCACCCAGTACGTCGCCATTGTTGGCAGCCCTACATAATTTTTCTATTTAAACAAGAAATTGCATTTTCTGTAGCTGCCTTCACCTTGATCTTGTGAACATTATCATTTTGAGATGATTACTGGATTAGTAAATATGTTCATTAATTTTTTATTATTGCATTTTCGTTTTGTTTTATGTTTGATTCATTCCTGAAAGCATGAATCAAACATGAAAACCTAGATTGGTGTTATAGGGTAAAATCATGAAGATGGGTAACACTTTTTCTTGTTTTATGATAATTTTTTTTTTACTTTTAATAGGTTCTTCAACTTCTGGTAAACACAAGTATTTTTTTTATTTAGAATTTTCTTTACTGTAAAAAAAAAAGTTGTGAAGAATTTTGTAGCTTTCAACTGACTATTTTTCAATTTTGTTTTATTGAGATTTGATATGTCAATTTGGAAATTGTTTGAAAGTATGTTCCTTAAAAATGAAGCTAAAGATAATGAGTTATTTTTCCCACAACAATGTATCCATTATTAAAAAAAAAAATTTGACAAATGAAATATACTGCAGCAATCTACAAAGACTCTATTTTGTGATGACTATAGTTTTGAATCTAATGGATGAATATTATAATTTATAGAATTTTTTTAAGTTGACCAATCTGAAAAAGTTACAGATTTTAAACACATGTTTTCCTCCACCATGTATCTATCTTAATTTTTACTTAAAATTAAAATCTAAAAATACCCTTTTGAAGAGAACAATTTAAGGATTATGAATATAAATTTTCCATAAGTTTCCACTGTGTATTTTTAGAGATATGGATTTTTCATTTCACTGAATCATAATCTCACCTAAAAATAATATACAATGATTTTTTTATAAAATTAGATAAAAACAATGAAAATGAAAACAAATTATACCCAATGAAAGTAGATTCAATTTTAAAAATGTTGGTATCAATTCTAAAACTAAATTCTAAGTATTTGTAGGAGTCCTCTACCTCCAAACATGAAGTAAGATGGAGAGAAATTGCACTTTCCTGCAAACAGTCTCATTTTCAGGTTTTCGGCCGAAATATTTTTTCGACCAAAACCTGGTTTTTAACGGAATCCATTAAAAATAAACGTTTTGGCCAAAAACTATTTCAACCGAAATATTCTTACCATGGGAAAACAATTCATTCGAAAAACATTGTACATGAATTTCGAGGACACTGTTAAATTTGATGTGCAAATTTTCGGCCAAAAAAATTCCTAGCAACATTTTTTCGGCCGAAAAATTGTCGCTAGGAATTTTGGAGACCCGATTGTCACGAAAGTGTTACCCAGTGTCATGATTTTACCCTATATTTTCTTTAAAAGGCATTCTTTTAAAGGTCAACATGCTTGCATCAAATCCAAACCCAATGTTGGAATGACCTATTTTCGATATTTTTTTTTATTTTTAATATAGTTATTGTATGGTTCGATGGTTTGTATTCAATTTATTAAGAACCTTTTGATATTTTTGATAAACCCCTTGCAAATTCAATAGTCGTGTTAGTATTCATGACAATCAATGAAGACCTGTTTTATTCATGTCTTTACCTCACCTTGATGGCACAACCTATTAATGAGCCATTCATTGTGTTCACAGGGTTTCGGTACTCTGTATGTCTAGTTCTCATTACATGGAATGGTAAAGCATCTACGATCAAACCCTCGGTGTATGATCCCACTACCTTTCATATGATAACACACAGGTTTTTTGATGGTCGTTTCCCAATTATCCATTCGATTTTGTTCCTATCACTCCCACTATTCAAACCTAAAAATATTTTGAGTTATCCATGTTACATTTTGGTCGCATTTTCCATGGCTCTTGTCATTTGCTTGGAGCTGAATGGATGCCAGGCATTAATCTCTCATGATGATGCGATCGAAGACTTAAAAATCCAATGATGGGATGTCTTCCTAAAAATATTTGAAGGCTATAACCTTCAGGTGGCATGGGCTTTCGCGCAAACCTTCGATGGTTGCAGAGAGAAAATTGGGGACACACAGTTATATCTAACCAAGAGGTTTGTGAGTGAAGCCATATGGATTCCATCCACTAGTGAGAAATGGTTCAAAAACTCACAAATTTAAGGAGTATCGTGGAGCCTCTTCATGACGTCCCAGAAAATCAACTATTGCGAAAAAGGTATTCTCATTTCCATGGTTAAACCTAGGTGGCATAGCCTGTTGTTGATTCTCAAACAATTCCTAACCTATGAGGGTCTATATGGATTAGTATTCCTCTATAATATTCGCTTACTCATGCATTTCATTGGTTTTGAATTAAGCATACCATTTTATTTGCTGAGGAGTCTCTATAAAATGTCCAAAATATATAAGAGACAGAGTGTTGATTCAAGTCTTTTCCATCACAGATTGATTAAGATCCTTTTGATTTATCACTTGTCAACTATGGGTGACCGATGGGATAGTTTTTTGGTAAGGAATGGTTTTTCCATGATCATTCCTATAGTAAACCCTAGCCTTAATGAGCCATTGATTAAAAACAGTCCAATTTTTCAATTGATGTGCCAGACTCTACCAAAAGAAACCCTCTAGATGTCGGGATACTGAGTAAGTCTTCACCTACAGGATTTTTTGAGCAAGGGAATGCTAATTTGAAGGTTATTAATCCTTTTGCTCCTAAAATTGAAGCTATCCCGATTGTTAGTATTAACCGAGATGTTGAAAAACCTCACGAAGGGATAGCAAAGGAATGCACAGATATAGGGTTCAAAAACAAAAGGACAGGTCGCCAAATTTTGAGAAAGATTAGGAATCGATCCAACACTCGTCTAAGCTTGTTCGGCCCAATCGAGATCGATGAGTGTTTGGACCCTGAGACCAAAGAGTTATCGTTCTTGAAGACCCAGATTTGCAGGGTTACAGGAAGAAAGTCATTACTCCCACTGAACCCTACGACTTTGTGACAAAATTTTCACCATGCCTCAAGGGTAAGGAGGGTTTCTCTGGTATCAGGCTTGATCAGAAGAAGATAATAGATAAGGTGGATACACCATGTTTGACCGTGCACTCCATCGACCTACCATTCCTCATATAAAATGTGATGTTTGTTTTCATTGGATTGAGCAGTATTACACAGACATACCCATTCTTCAGGCGATCAAAACGCTTACTAATCATAATGAATCCTTGAGGCAAGCAAATATCGACTTCAAAGTGCACGCAGAGAGGAAACCCAAACATATTAAAATATCGGGGAACGTAATAATAAAAAATGCAACAAGTGTCAAGGCGATAGTAAATTTTGAGCTACCCGAACCATCTTTAGTCAATTTCTAAATGGTATAACAGTTTCTCCTCTTATTTTATGCATGTTATCTATTTTCGAAATAAGTCGATTTGGAATTTGATTTTATTGCTAAACTAAGACTGGCTACAAAATCTTTGATTCTGTAGCCAAGTCTCTTTGTAAATAAAAATTAGAAATTGGTTGTGAATGATTTTCTAATTTATTAAATTTGTTTTTTCTTTTCAGGAAGTATGAAATTATGTTGCTAAGTATCTAGGGAGAAACAAATTTGATTATGCATCTAAGTAAATTAGTAGTTTATTTTCTTTCTGTTTTGCAAAAACTTTTATCAATTTTTTACTAGAATCAACTCTGTTATAAGTGGTTGTTAGCCCTCTATTTTTGTAATACTTTTGGTTTCATGAAATCCTATCCTATCCTATGAGATAGGAAAATGTGATTTCAAATCATTTTAAATACTGTTCATTTTGTAAGTAAGAGACATCTTGCCTTGGAACAGATTATGGACAAATGATCTTCAAAACTTAATGGATCAACTTTTAACATTTCGGCTTTAGACCAATGTGAAGCTATCTCATTTATGTTTTGTCTCGTTTATTTTGGAATATTAATGTGTTGTTTAGCTTTAGTCTCAATGGTATATGATGTTCCATTTTATTCAATGTTTTAAATGTTGTCTGTAATTTGTTGTTTCACAAATTATTACTGTGATCGTTATATCAATTTTAATGTTATTATTTACTCGTGATGTTTAGTTGGTTATAAAATGAATGCCTTACTTTAAGATTTTTGTTACTGCAATCATTCATAATTATAAGATCATTGTATACACATGTGTTTTACTCTGTTCTCATATCCTAGCTGTAAATAAACACCTGGAGTTTATTCGAGAAGTATCAGTACAAGCCTGTTACAAATTTTTTCTATAGGCGGGACAACTGGACTTTTGGAGTGCACAGAGACATAGACACGGTTTAAAACTAATCTCAGGTTAGATTCATTTCCATTAGTTTTTTTTATTTCACCTATTAGCGAAATAGGACAGTTTTAGATTGGCTTTGACCATCACGCTATCCTTGTTTCATAACATATTTTATTTAAGTTCTTAGATTTATGATTAGAAAACAAAAAATATAAAAAATGTGCTTTCTTTATCTACTTTTGCAAACAATTACCAAACATTGATTTTGCAAGGCATATACTAAAAAACTTGCAATCTATAATTACTCTATACATAATGGCATGTTCATATTTATCTTTCTCTTGAATGTATTTGTAAATAATTAGATTAAAATTTCTATATTATTATAGTCTTAACATTAGTTAGTGTATTTATTTTCTTTATTTTAGGACCCTAGCTGGCTAATGGAGCCATTAAACCCATCATAATAGGTTACACCAAATGGCTTGAGTTATTTAGACAACCCCGGACTGGACCTATTCTTCCAGTTGATGGATTGTCAAATTTTCCCGTCAACACCTATTTAGTACAAACAATGGTAGACAACCTTTTGTGGAGGAAAACAAATGCACCAACTGAAATATTTCTCATGTACATAGAGTGGTGTATATATATGTGAGGCTATACACATAACTTAGTCCAAATGAAAAAAATGAGTTTGTGCAGAGAAAACGGTTGCACCTACTGAAAATAATACCATACGCAATACATGAGGGTGGTGTATATATGTGAGTCGAGACATGAAACTACTTTAGAGAAAATGATAAGAAATGATTTTCTGTGGAGTAAAATAATAACACCCACTAAAATATTTCTTTTGTATGATACATGAGTGTGGTGTATCGATATGTGAGCTGAGACATGAAACCTATTTAGTAAAAAAGATGGAAAATGAGTTTGTGTGGAGTAAAATGTTTGCACCAACCAAAATATTTCTTGTGTATGACACATGAGGGTGGTGTATTGATATGTGAGTCAAGAAATAAATCCTATTTAGTGAAAAATGGCATTGGAAAATGAGTTTGTGTGGAGAAAAATGGTTGTGTCAATTGAAATATTAATTGTGCATGGCACACGAAGGTGTTGTATCAATATGTGTGATGAGACATGACATATTTAGTGATAATGATGGTAGATGAGTTTGTGTGGAAAAAAATGGTTGCACCAGCTAAATATTTCACATATACAACACTTGAGGATCATGTATCGATATGCACATTGAGACAAGAAACATATTTAGTGCAAATTATGGCATACGAGTTTGTTTCATGGAAAATGGTTAACTAACGAAAACATTTCTCATGTATGACATATGAGGATAGTGTATAGATATGTCATTTGAGACATGAAACCTATTTACTAATGATGGCAGATGAGTTTGTGTGTAGGAAAATGGATTCTCCAATTGAAAATATTCATTTGTATGAAACATGAGAGCAATCTATCGATATATGAGTTGAGACATGAAACCTATTTAGTGCAAATGTTGGTAGATGCTTGTATGATATCAAAATTGTTATGCCAACCAAAATATTTGTTGCATACGACACATGAGGGTGGTGTATTGATATGCGAGTTGAGACATGAAACCTATTTAGTTGAAATGATGGTGTATGAGTTTGTGTGGAGAAAAATGGATGTGCCAGCTAAAATGTTTCTTTTATACAACACATGAGAGTGGTGTATGAATATGCGAGTTAAGACATGAAACCTATTTAGTTCAAATTATGGTAAATGATTTTTGCGAAGGAAAGTGGTTTATCTAGTTGAAATATTTCTTGTGTACAATGCATGAAGGTGGTGTATCAATGTGTGAGTTGATACATGAAACATTTTAGTGAAAATGATGGAACATGAGTTTCTCTGGAGGAAAATGGTTGCACCAATAGAAATATTTCTTGAGAACAAAATGAGTTCAATTTATCAATATGTGTGCCAAGATGTGAAAACTATATAGCAGGTAATGGAAGGTGAGTTTATGTACAATAAATTTATGGTTGTGCCAACCTAAATATTTCTCATGTACAACCAATGAGGTGGTGTATTGATATGTGGGTTGAGACATAAAACTTATTTAGAAAAAATGATGATAGATGAGTTTGTGTGGAGGAAAACGATTGTGAAAACCAAAATATTTCTAATGTATCACACATGAGGGTGGTGTATAGATATGTAAACTAAGTCATGCAACCTATTAAATGAAAAAAATGGTATATGAGTTTGTGTAGAGGAAACAAATGCACAAATTGAAATATTTCTTATATACAATGCATGGGGGTGGTGTATCAACCTGTAAGCTAAGACATGAAACCTATTTAGTACAAATGATGGCATATGGGTTGTGAGAAGAATAAATTCTAGATGGACCAAAATATTTCTTGTGTATGGCACATGAAGGTAGTGTATCGATATGTGAGCTAAGACATGAAGCCTATTTAGTGAAAGTGATGGAACATGGGTTTGTGTAGGGGGAAATGGTTGCACCTGATAAAATATTTCTCTTTTATGACACATGAGGATGGTGTATTGATATGTGAATTGAGACATGAAACCTATTTAGTTCCGGTGATGGCAAATTGTGCCAACCAAAATATTTCTTATGTATGCCATGAGGGTGGTGTATTGATATGCAAGTTGATACATGGAACCTACTTAGTGCAAGTGATGGTAAACACGTTTGTGTGGAGGGAAATGCTTGTGCTAAATGAAATATTTCTCATATAGAACATGTGGGGGTGGTGTATTGATATGCGATCCAAGACATGAAACCTATTCAATGAAAATGATGGCATATGAGTTTGTGTGGAGGAAACTAGTTCCATTGACCAAAATATTTCTTGTGTACAACAGATGATGGTGGTGTATCAATACAAACTAAGCCATGAAACATATTCAAGGTAAATGATGGAAAATGAGTTTGTATGGAGGAAAATGGTTGCACCAATTGACATATCTCTCATGTATGACGCATGAGGTTATTGTATCAATATGAGAGTTGAGACATGAAACCTATTAAGTGCAAATAGTGGAAAATGAGTAAATGTGTAAGGAAAATCATTATGCCAACTGAAATAATTTTTTTGTACAAAATTTGATGGTGGTATATCGATATGTGAGTTAAGATATGAAATATATTTAGTGTAAATGATGGAATATGAGTTTGTGTGGAGGAAAACATTTTGTGAACTAAAACATTTCTTTTGTATGAAACATGATGATGATGTATCAATGTTAAAAATGGTTGCTCCACCTAAATATTTCTCATGTATGTCACATGAGGATAGTGTATCAATATGCGAGCCTAGACATGAAAATTATTTAGTGCAAGCAATGGAAGATGCATTTGTGTAGAGGAAAATGGTTGTATGAACTGAAATAATTCTCTTGTATGGCACATGAGGATGGCATATGGATATGCAAGCCAATAGATGGAACCCATTTAGTTCAAATGATGGTAGATGAGTTCATGTGGAGGAAAGCAATTGCACCAAATGAAATACTTCTTATCTATGACACATGATGGTGGTGTATCAATATGTGAGATGAGGCATGAAACCTATTAATTTTAAATGATGATAAGTGAGTTTGTGAGGAAGAAAATGATTACACTGACTGAAATATATATTTATCATGTATGAAACATGAAGACGGTATATCAATATGGAAGCTTAAACATGAAACCTATTTAATGCAAACAATGAAAGATGAATTTATGTGGAAGAAATTAATTGCACCAAACAAAGTATTTCTCATGTATGACACATAAAGGTGGTGCATTAATATGCAAACCAAGACATAAAACCTATTTACTTAAAATAATAACAAATAATTTGTATGGAAGAAAATAATTACACCAACTATAATATTTTTTTCATTTACTAAGCATACAAGTAATAACAGAGTACCACAACATCATGCATACAAGTGATAACAGAGTACCACAACATATCATGGTTGGGTGGTCACCCTCACCAACACTTTTTTAATGGGATGCCATTTACTATTTTACTTTTAAAGTGAATTTTCAACTTAAACATTTGAAAGAAAAACAATGGAATTTTAAACCTACACTCTTTAGCTTAATTCCTATTGTGATAGTCAATTATTTATTCGGTTATGGTTTGATCTCTTGTATCTACCTCTACCAATATCTACTTACACTTCTATTTGTGTAAAATATGAAAAACCTCTTCATTTAAAAGGATGATTCACTACCAATGTAGTGCACGTTTTATTTTCCAAATTGAAATAGTGGTAGAATCACAACATTACTAAACAACACAGAGACTCATCTAATGATAAATTCACTGAATATAGTTGACTTTTGATAGTGCCACTTTCATATTTTATTGTTTGTCCATTTATTTCATCATTCGTTCCATTATTATAAGTGGCGCACATGAAAACAATAGATAGTGGCACATAATAAAACAATGGGCCCCAACAATGCTATATCATTGTTCACAAGTAGCATGTCCTTACCAAACAACTTCCCTAACGTTGGTTAAGGTTGGGTTTAAAATAAATTAAGAGGATGATTGCATTCATAAAAAAACAAATAAATGAAATTCGCTTTTCATATGTGTATTGTCTTATATAAAACCATATGATATAAAATACAATATTAAATTAAATTAAATTTAAATTTAAATGTGGTTTATTTTTAGATAAGTGAAAGTGATGGAATTTTTTTTCTAAAATATTTTACTTTTGAAATTATTATTGAAAAGAACATATAATTTGTATATGATTTTAATATAATTTTGTTTTAAATTTATAATATGTCTAAGTTGTGTTTTAACAACAATTTGGATTGTTTCTTGTTATAATGATCTAAGTTTAAATCTTGATGGATAAGGTCTTCTTCTTCCTTGGGATGTTTAGATGTGGTTATTGATTATAAATTGAATATTGTTGATGTAGTATTTGGGCATATTATTGTATAACATTGGCAAAAAACCAACAAACTCTATTCTTCATTAATGTATGCGAGAGTGGATTGAGCTTATGTTTGAATTTACCATTCATAAAAAAAAGATGTCCATTTAAAAAATAGTTCAATTCAAACTTCAACTAGGTCATGGGAACTTACAAAAGATACATGATCAAAAGCTTGTTGCTTTGATTCTCAATAAGAACCATTACCATTGGTGTACAATTCCAAAGCTTATTGGCCTTCTCAATTGTGAAAATCGATGCAAAGATGGGAAAATTATATCTTCCATGCATTGAAATAGAGAGTCATATTAAAAGTCGAAGAGTACTTGATCATTGATATCCATTCCTAACTTGGTGATAGAGAAGGACTAGAAAAGGAGATGAAGTAGAGCTTTTAGGTTGATGTCATTCTTTGTATGCTTCCAAATTGAAGCTTTGCAAGAACGTCAAATGGGGGAAGACATTGCATGCCTACATTATAAAATGTGGGTTTGGTTTAGAGGTCAATATGATCACAAAATTCCCACTAGGCATGCCAAGTCAAGGCTAGACGATGCCTCAAAATTTCTAAAAGAAGCGTTGTGACATGGACTACACTAGTCAAAGAAGACGTTCACCAAGAGCACGGTAGGAAAGAGTTGGACCTTAAATCGATGCTACATCCTAATCTTCACTTGACAGGGGCATGCAAGGCTTTATGATAATCCTTTCCAAGAAAAACATTACCCTAAAAATGGAGATATTGGAAACCATTAATAACATGAAAGCTAAGATCCATGAAAAGGAAGGGATCCCTCCTAACCAACAAAAACTGATCTTTGCAAGTAAATAACTAGAAGATGGTTATATGATGGGTGAATACAACATTAAAAAAGAGTCAACCTTACACATGGTATTCTACTTTTGTGGAGGATTTCATAGAAAAGGGATGTCTTCCTCCTTTGAGGCTATAAATGTAGGCTCCAGCTAGAGGGGATGAAAAAGGTAAATCAAACTCTTTTAAGGACATCCTTGTTTGATTGAAAAAAATCTTCAAGTATCCCTAAGTTTGTTGTTGATGTAGCTCCAATAAATTATCCTTTACTCTTTAGGAAGTATCTTATCCCATCCTTCTATGTGGATAAGGCAAGCTTAATTCCTAGTTTGAAGCTTAATCTTGTATGGGTCAATAAGGAAAAAGTTAGTTTCTAGAACATGGGCTCATCTACAAGTTCAATGGCTTATGGTCATCATGGAATAATATCTATAGGTGGTTTGATCCAAGTGGATATCGGTGGCCACCCACCTTTTCCAACTGGCTCAAAACAATTTTCTGGCAATTTTGGCAATTTACTATTTTTAGTAGTTTTAACTTTTGAGGCCATTTTGAGGTCCTAAATGAAGAGTTTTCGAGATAGAGCTTCTCAATGATATCAAAAGGTATGATTGAGCCCCCAAAATTAATCTCCTCAATGATACCTTTCCAACAGGCTATCACACACCTAAAACATAGATCGTATGCAAAAGTTACGACCCTGGGAAGTTGATGTACTGACTTACCCAAACGGGACCCACATGACTTTTGGTGTTTCTTCTCCTAGGGTTAGGTTTTTAGATGTATAGGGTTTTTGACATTCCTATTTATTGTAAAAAGTCCTTCAGAGCCTCATTGTAATCATCTTCTTGCGAATGTGAGTAGTTGTCACATCTCTTCTCAGAGATAAGTTGCCACCATTCTAGCGAGTCTTTCACTTTGTATTTTTACAGTCTTTGTACATTTACTTCATTAATATAAATCGTGTATTACTGTATATCTATGTTTATGGTTGCATCTCTGATACATTTTTGTTATATTATTGAATATATGTGATATATCTTTGCATTTCTTTATTCTATCTCCACTCTCATTTTGTGCTGGAAATAATCTGGATCAGTGGTATCAGAGCAAGTTGTTCTTGATCATTTTTCAGTGCATGTCCCCGATGAGGTTCGAGTATAGCAAGTTGGGTCTCGATCTTGTCTCTCTTGACAACAATTTCTCTCACACACCCAAGAAATCCTCAATGGCAGAAGAAAAGAAAAACGACGGAGCAGGCAATCATATCAGTCTGTTGTTTGAGTAAGCTCTCACGCGACAGAGGGATGAAATGATGGAGAATTTTTCCCACATCCTTCAACGCCTGCCGATAGCAACAGGCGCATATTCATCAAACGACCACTTTATATGCACCTCATCTTTCAAGGTACAAGTTAATTTTGATATTCATGTATTTGAAGGACAAATAGATGCAGAAGCCCTAGACAAATGGTTAAATCTGCTAGAAGGTTATTTATCTATTCACAATTTTTCTGACAGAGAAAAGATCACCTTCACACTCCTTAAATCTTTCCCCCATGTCAAACATTGGTGGGAAACTTACTGGGAGCAAAGTTCCACAGAGGAGTTTGGAATATATGGGGCCGAGCCCACTTGGGATTTTTTTGTGGATGTGGTAAAGGAAAAGTATTACCATGTTGGAAAGTATGAGGACCATTACATGAGATGGACCACACTGTGGCAAGAGAGAGCCCAAGCAGTTCCAGAGTTCACCAATACCTTCCATACCTTGTGCACCAAGGTGGGTATCAAAGAATCTGAACGACATTTGGTTCTAAAATACCGTGGGGCTCTACACAAATACATCCAAACGTAAATGGATTTTCTGGACATCTCATCACTCGGTGTTTCTTATCGATATATTGTTAAAATTGAGCAGAAATTTAAGCACCAAAACAAACGGGAGTTCAGTTCTACAAACCCACAACAACCAAAGTATGAAAAAGACATCCCTAACAAACAGTCTCTCGAAAATCAGTCCAAGCCACAGGAAAAGAAGGGTCACGGAAAGACAAAGAAGGACACCGAAAAATGGTGTGATTTCCACAAAAGCCCCTGGCACAACACCGATGAATGTCACTCAAAACAGTCATTGGTGGCCAAGATCAAAGACAAGGAGTCGAACCCTGATTCATAATCTGATTCTGAAAATACTGGTAAATGATAGATCATTAACGCAGACCCCACTGCTATTGTCGTGACCGCAACAATTCAACCAGAAGAACCAATAGATCCTAAAGAGGGGGAGCGCCTTTTTCATTCACAGATGTGGGTGAAGGGGACCCCACTGCATTTTATTGTTGATAGAGGAATCCAAAAGAACCTCATCTCAGCAGAGGTCGTCAAACAGTTGGGATTGTTAACAACACCACACCTGCAGCCATACAAAATCGGGTGGCTTCGCCAAGGACGAGATCTTCGTGTCAGCCAACAGTGTCGATTGTCATATGACATCCAGCCCTTCAAGGATGAGGTATTATGTGATTTTTCCCCACTCGATGTCTGTGATGTTCTCTTGGGCCAACCATATATGTGGAAGCACCATGCTATTTATCAGTCTCGACCCCATAGTGTCATTGTTTCTTTGGGGAGTCATCTTTACAGAATACCAAAGGTAGTTCCAACTACTATTCCACCTAAAAAGTGTTGCAAGGTAGTATCATGTACTGCAAAATTTAGCTTCTTCACAACCTGTTCAAAAGGGGAACAGAAGGACACTGCAACCACTACAACCTCACCCCATGCACCTTCTATCCAACAGAAGCAGGTCGACAAGATTGCAACAAAGTGTAAAGATTCCTTCTGCACATAGGCACCTCATGTAGCCAGACTGGTTAAAAATGTGCAACCCTTCCAGCCACATGTTCGTGACAACCTTCAACCAGCTAAGCAACGCAACTTCCCCAACAAGGCAAGCAACTCATCAAGATGCAGATTCAACAAACGCTTTTCCCTCTCCCTCGAGAACTCAATGAAATGGATACCATTGCTTCCTAAGGAGGGAGGATTGATCCAGGTGGATATCGGTGGCCACCCACCTTTTTCAACTAGCTCAAAACAGTTTTTTGACAATTTTGGCAATTTACTATTTTTAGTAGTTTTAACTCCCGGGGCCATTTTGAGGGCCTAAATGAAGGTTTTTCGAGATAGATCTTCTCAATGATAGCCGAAGGCATGATTGATCCCCCCAAAATGAATCTCCTCGATGATACCTTTCCAACGGGCTATCACATGCCTAAAACAGAGATTGTATGCAAAAGTTATGACCCCGAGAAGTTGATGTACTAACTTACACAAACGAGACCCACATGACTTTTGTTGTTTCATCTCCTAGGGTTAGGTTTTTGGATGTCTGGGCTTTTTGGCATTCCTGTTTATTGCAAAAAGGCCTTCAGAGCCTCATTGTAATCATCTTCTTGCGAATGCGTGTAACCATCACATCTCTTCTCAGAGATAAGTTGCCACCATTCTAGTGAGTCTTTCACTCTGTATTTTTGCAGTCTCTGTACGTTTACTTCATTAATATAAATCATGTATTACTATATATCTATGTTTATGGTTTCATCTCTGATACATTTCTGTTATATTATTGAATATCTACGATATATTTGTGCATTTCTTTATTATATCTCTGCTCTCATTTCATGCTAAAAATAATCCGAATCATGGTTGTTTGACTCTTGGGGTTCTTCTTCACAAGATAGCTCATGATCTATGGGTCATTTTTTTTCCAAATGTTTCGTAATTATAGACTTTGAATGAGATGGTCCAAGCACAAACTATCAATAAGGGCCCTTTGTTCATGGATAAAGTAGAGAAGTTCTTTGTGAAGTTGTGGTAACTTGGATTCAACCCACATTTGGATAAATTATCATAGATTCTAATTTAGGCCAGACTACCCAATATCCATCTTGCATACAAGGGCAACGAATATCCTGTGGCTATTGGAAATGCTTTAGACAAGTTTATTGCTCCAGGCGTAGATAACGAGAAAGTGACATCATTAACTTATGCATGAATCTAAATTTATGTAGATTTGAGCTCATATTTTCTTGATCAAATTATATTGAAGTGTGATATCGTTGTTGGACACAACTACTAGAATACAAATACATTATCTTTTTGTTGCAGGATTTATTTTGAGCATTGGCATGTGGTGATTTCTTGAAGGAAAATGATTCTTGGGCTAAAATGTGTAAAAAATGAACTTTCTTGGTATAAACACTTTGAAAATAAATATTAAAGAACCCCTCTCGTTCCCACAACCAAAAAAAAGAGGTTGCAAAGGCTCTTGAGATTGTAATTTTTGGAAGGGACCCTAAACCATTCACTAAGAGTAGTGGTGCAAAATTGGTGCACAGTAGTGGTGCAGACTCACGTGAAAATCATGGGTGACTTTGATGGAACATATGAAGGATTCTTTTGTAGCATGTGAGGAAGATATGAAGTGTTAGGCTTATATCCTCTAATATCCAATCACTTTTTGTGGTCTTAAGTAAACTCAACAACATTTTTTTCTAATGACGACTTTGTGAGGAAACTCTCAAGCACTTCTCTGCATTGGTAGATGGTACCTAGTGCAAATTTGTCAACGTTGATTACATTACCTCACCAACAAGAACATCAGGTAAAGCACACAACAAAGACAACCAACACAAGGAATCAACCTAAAAACCTCTTGCATGAAACAACAAGTACTCAACCACTCAAGCTAGCTCACTAGGATTGAGTAAACTCAAAAACTTGCAAAAGTTAAAAGAATCAAAACACCACAACTATTTATACTCCTTTATCACAATTACCATCATAATGAAGAAGTCATCTCTCCTATATCTTCTTTGATTGAGAACGCATCCAGTCTTTCAAAATTTAGTCCTTGAACCCTCTTTAATATTGTTATTCTCGTCTTCACTATGTATTTACCAAATTAATAATTACGTCGAAAGGCGTATACCTGTTGGAGATGGGCACAATTAATCACCTTTTAATCTGAAATTCTAATCTGATGGCTAACAATTAAAGACGTTGGCATATTCTTAGTCATCCTCCCAAATCAATGAATGTGATTTACTCTTCATAACTTCCTTGTATTTTTGAATGTATCAATTAGTATTACATACTATTAACACATTCCCAACATTTGTTTGAAACTTTTGGAAATCTTTATACTACTAAAACATAACACTTAGAACCTTAATAAAAACATGTAATTAGTGAAACTTAAATCTAGGTATGCGAAATACCAACATATTATTAACACTTCACTTCAATTGAGACATTCCTTACAAGCTATAATTTATAATCTCTTATCTATTTTCTCGTGTGGTAAATCCCTAAAAACCTTGAGTGGTGTACCTTGTGCTCTATGTTCTTATCTCTATCCATCATACACCACTAGTTTGTGTTTGGAAAGCATTCCAAGATATATGTCCATTTCTCCTTTAGCTTCATTTAGAAAAAGGATCCTTATTCCTTGAGCTCCTCTGACTCTGAAATCGTTGAGGCCTCATGCCCTCGGATCGAAGCATGGTAAGAGTAACAAAATCCATGTGCGCAGATAGTATGTATGTACAGCAAAAGCAAACAACCAGGCAAGTGGGAGGTCTTGGGAGGTCGATGAAAGATCCTCTACGATGGAAAAAGCTGGAAAAGCTGCGGGGAATCGATGTGGAGACGGAAAGTTGAAAGGATCCACTGCCGTTGAACAGTACATTCATTTATTGCAAATGGTTATGATTAATTTAAGGTACATATTCTTCTTCGTCTCCCTTCAGTTAAAACTCAAACCCTAATCACTGCAATTAATCACTCCATTTATCAGACGTTTCCACTTTTCGCCACGGTCCGTTTATTTCAGTAAATTATGTAGTTATCAATTAATTATGGACATATACTTATTGATAATGACAATGTGTACAATTAATGATTTTTTAATCTAAAAACTTAATTTGATAGCTAGTAATAAAAGATGCTAGCATATTCTTAATAGTCATCTCTCAAATTAATGAATATGATTTATTGTTCATTAACTTTTTTGCATTTATGAATGCATCAGTTAACATGTTTACTTTTTCACATTTACCTAATCATATTAAGAAATTAATGTAAGGTTATATGATTGCCACGTTTAGATGATTAACAAGAATTAATATTTGTGAAAATTTTTATTGTCAAGTTTATTAAATGTATGCAGTTACCAATTAATGTAGTTAGGTCGGTTTACTTCAGTGAATTATGCAGTTACAAATTAATTATGGGCATACACTTATTGATAATGATAATGTGCACAATTAATGATCTTTTAATCTAAAAACTTAATTTGATAGCTAGCAATAAAAGATGCTAGCATATTCTTAGTAATCATCTCTCAGATTAATGAATATGATTCGTTGTTCATTAACTTTCTTGCATTTATGAATGTATCAATTAACATATTTATTTTTTTACATTTACCTAATCATATTAAGAAATTAATGTAAAATTATACGATTACCACGTTTAGTTGATTAACAAGAATTAATATTTATGAAATTTTTTATTGTTAAATTTATATGATTAAACCAATGATTGAAATGTGAACAACCTTATTTCACTCATTTCACTTTTGAAGTGTAATTAACTTGATAATAATGATCCATTATTTACCATAGCATGGAGTTTTAGCGGCTTGCATGGCGTTTTTTTATTTTTTTCCTATGCCTGGGCAGGGCGTTCTTTTATTTTTTTGCCTGTACAGGGTTTCTTTTATCTTTTTCATGTTCCTGGGTTTTGACTGCGTACGTGGGGTTTTGGGTTTTAACGCCTGGGTTGGGTTGGGTTTGAACTAATTTTAACAGCCTGCGCGTGGTTTTAACGCCGGTACATATAGGCCGACTTTGCGGCTGTGCTAGTAAATACCATAATCAAATTTTCCATTTTCGCATGTGAATCATCTACTCTCCATAAAAACTATGGAGTTACTAACTGATTTACGTCTTTAAAAAAAAACACACGGCTCTGCAATCTGGAAGTCCACGCAAATTGAGAAGCATGGCAAGAGAAGAACAAACCAGACGCAAATTTTCAGTGGGTTCATTTGAAAATGCCTTCAGTAAGTTGACGTGCATCTATCTAATACAAATGCTGAACTTGGTTTTACTTGATTGATTGAAAAAACCGACCAGTGTATCATAAAAACTTGAACCTATTTTGAATTGACTCACATTTTTAAAATGTAAAACAAATACAGAACTTTTTCTAACCGACAAGAAATAAACTCATCAAAAAGTTGAACTGTAAAATCCTTTACGAGGCAAAGGCATCCCAACAAATTCAAAATAATGGTGCGGATAATGTGCCACAAGAAGGGAACACGGAAGGTAAAGCACAAATATAACAACGATGTTTACGCGTGAAGACAATAATATGCAATACACAGATTTGACAGAAAGCTAGAAAGGCCGTAACAATTAAAGGTGAAGCACACAGAATGGCATCAATAAGGAACGTGACGATGATAAAGCAGAAAAGTCGAAGGGAAACACAGAACGAAGTTGACCGCACAAGTTGGATCGATAAAAGAAAAAGACAAATACCATGATATGGCGACGGTGGCGTTAAAGAGTCAAAGAAGTGGGCAAAGGAATAGACATGACATTGATGAGTACTGATGACAATAAATAATATGCTGGTAATGAGGATAAATTAGCCAATTTGATTTTGAGTATAAGTTCACTGTTAAGTTGGATATTAAATTGGTTTCAGAGTTGATCTGATTGTTAAAGTTTGATTGTTAAAGTTTATTAAGGTGTACATATCTTTAAATTTGAAGGTTCATAGCATGCCTACCTTCCCTCGTCTTCCCTGCTGAAGCAAGAGGTGATCAGTAAGTTGGGTAAGTTCTATAGGTAGAAGGGAGAGTTCAAAGAGGTTTGATTTTTACAATTTACTGTATTGAGTGTACATACCCTACCTTCTACATTTTCTGAATTTGAATATGTGATCTCCAAAAAAAAAAAACATGTTCTAAATCATTCAGAAAAGAGCAAAAAATTGAGCTCTTCTAAATTGTATATATAATTTATATACTCAAAACACCAAATTGTATATATGTAATCTGTGTGATCAAACCACTAATAAATGAGTAGAGCATTGTTTCAAGGAGAGAGCAAAGAATTGAGAACTTCTATATTATATATTCAAAACACCAAATTGTATATATGTAATCTGTGTAATCAAAACACTAATAAATAAATAGAGCATTATATAAAAACACATATAGAATTGAGAACTTCCATTATTGTATATATAATTTATATATTC
>ML777628.1:705952-721950 GCA_009831015.1 Picea engelmannii | reverse complement strand
GTCCACGGGGTTCGACCCCGAGACCTCCCCCCATATATAAACTTTATTATAACCGTCCGACCAATACGCCATAGCTTGTGACTTAATATGTATCCCAACGCATTTGTTATAAAGTCAATGTAATATGCAAAAGGGCGGGGGTCAGGCCGAGGCTTAGCCCCGGCCCGTAGTCATATGAAAACGATATGTGACTGTGTCGCAAGGACCCAAAAATGGCGCGGTAAATATATACCAATGTTTTGCATTGTATTCATATGTATACGTTGTATAATATGCGGGGTTATATAACCCATGGTTATAATATGTACATTTGACCATATTATAATGTGTACGTGCGGTTGTACCTTCGCGCGGGAGTTACACAGTTGGTTCCACGGTTTTCAAAACGAATTAACCACTTTTCCGCCCAGCCATTGGTCCTATGGCCATATGCCCGAGAGCCGAGGCGGTTAGGGGCTGGAGGTGCCTTAACTGTCCTACGGTTTGCACCGTTGGCGCAGTTGCGCCCGGTGCCAAGTTTTTACGCTTAAATGAGCATGTGAGCCAGGTTTGAAGCACAAGGGGTGCGATTTGTAGAACCAGAGACAACAAAGTTGAAGGGGAAAACTTCAATGAGGCTATCTTCTTCATTTTTCGACCGATTGAGGTGCCGAAAGAGCCCAGACAGGGGTTTTGGGACGCTGCGGAGCCATTGGAGCAGTCGGTTTGTCATTTTGAGCATTGTAAGGCATGTTTTTGAGCACTTTGAGAAATTTAATAATAATGATCCATTGGAAGCTGGACCAGGAGATGTAGCCTGGAGTGGGGTGAACTCCTTTATCAAGTTGTTGTGTTTATGTGCTGATGTTCAATGTTTTATGCTGTTGTCTATGTGTATTTTTACATAAGTAATCCTTTATTATGTGTTACAAATTGATCCGGTTGATTTAAAAACACATAACATTTCACTTGCAATAATTATTCAAGTTTTTCAGGTCTTCTTCATTTTTAGATCAGTTGGTATTCAACAGGATGAGTCAACCTCACCGAATGAATATTATTTTGTAAATTCATGTCTTTAGACAACATACATGACTTTACATTGATGGTATAATTAATACAAATAACATTAAATGTACAATACAATATTAATCATAATACACAATAAGGTATATTACATAAGCCAATCAGGATGTTCAATGAAATCAACGGTTCAACTTTAGGAGGGTCAGAGGGTGGAGTAAGATCATCTGCTTGGGATATCTCTTCAATAGGGGAAACATAAACATCCTCGTTAAAAACATCCTCATAAATAGCCATAAGAAGATTTTATTCTTTGCACTTGTGCCCCAAAAAATATTTATCATCACAATTATAGCAAAGGCCCTTGAGTTGTTGTTTAGTCATTTCTTCCCTAGTTAATTTTTGGATCTTCAGAGGAGTAGAAAGAGGGTTTGGTGGGTCTAGGGAGAGGAATAAAGGATTATTTTTTGTTTTGGGTGGAGAATTTGTTGTTCTTCTTTGATGCATTTAGTAGATTCCAACCAAGTTTGGGGGAAAGACACGAGGACATGGGCACATATTTCATCCTTTAGGCCACTAATAAAGTGTTCCCTAAAGAAGGCATCAGACATACCCTCTGTTATGAAATCCAAGTGCTCAAAGGTGGTTATAAAGTCTTCCATTGTGCCATATTGTTTCAACTTGGCCAAATGACCTAAATGGTGGGTGTCTATGTCAAAGTGTTCATAAGGCTCTGCAACAAACTGTGTCCAAGCAACATACCATTGACATGCATTTTTATGTCATTTCCACCATTTCCAGCATTCAAGATCTAGATAGAGAACACCATAACAATTTTTTTCCAACTCATCGGTAATGTCATGCAAGGAAAAATATTTCTCCATTTGAGTGACCCAACCTATGGGATATGAGCCATCAAATTTATTGATCTCAACTTTGGGAAGACAGGGGTCGGGATGAAAGGATTTGGAATGAGAATCCATAATATGGAAGGAATCAACACCATCTAAGTGTGATGGTAGGTCATAGAAGGGAGGGCCCCATGATCGGTTCAACAATTGGTTGGGAGTTGATTTGACGAAGTTAAATTTGCCCGTGAATTTGTTATTGATGGAGTCAAATTCATTCCTGACTTGGTCCTAAATATTTCAAATTTGGAATTGACGAAATCAATGTCAGAAGTGACTTTTTGGATGTTCTCCTTGTTCCATTTCGTTTTGGCTTACAATTCTTGGTTGTGAGTGGTGACCATTTGGGAAGTAGGGGTGCCAGGGAGGGGGAGTGGGTCCACTAAAAAAAGGTTGATCTAGAACTTATTTAAGGAGACCTAGGGGACTCCCTATATACCTAGCAGTGAGTGGGAGTGATGACAATGTACATATTTTGTCTCATGCAATACTACTCGAAGGGGTACCAAAATGGGTTACAAAGGTTTCCAACAAGGTGAAACATTTGTTTCAAGTAACCCTGTGAAACCTTTTGTATTTTCTACGTGTAGTCTTTCCTGACCATAGTTTTACCCACTGAACGACAAATCTCTATGCTTCAAAGATACTAGTAGTACAAATGTCTACCCTGGAAAAAAATCCCACAATTTATGCAGAGGAAAGTTCTCTTATACCACTTGTAAGGTACCAAATGTATTATAATAAGCATAAGCATAAATATTATAGAAATACTAGTGGAACATCAAAATATAGAGAATAAAAACATCAACAATGATACATTTATTGATAGAAAACCAAGTTCACTTGCCTCTTCGAGGGGGGAACCTCTAGTAGAGCAGAGATCTATTGCAATAATTCTCAAGACAAAACTTTCCCACACCTTCTACTTCTATCTATATTAATTATATCTTCTAAAGAACATTCTAGAAGGAAATCTTTCTAGAAGTGGAAGATTCTATTAAGTCTTCTTACATTATAATTTTTCACATTATTATATAGGCCTTATTTGCTATTGTCGGCCTTTAGTACATAGAAAACATATTATTCTATCTACGTGAGGGGTTAGGGAGGTTCGGTCCCTAACATATCACTTATAAGAACACCTTATATCCAACCTTGTAATTTCTATTGACTCTATGTCCATCTGCATATCTCTTCTTTATGTCTTGTGCTTCTTTTAACATTCCCTTAATCATATTAATTTGTTCTTCCATTTCTTGGATTAATTTTGGTCCAACTAGGATTCTATCCTCTAGACTATCCCAACTAAGTGGTGTCCTACATGGCCTACCATACAAAAGTTCAAATGGTGCCATCTTAATTGATCTTTGATAACTATTATTATAGGCAAATTCAAAAAGAGGTAAAAATTATTTCCAGTGAGTGATTCTATTGATCCATGACATACATGCACACCATGTCTTCTAATATCTAATTTATTCGTTCAGTTTGATTTTCCAAGATCACATAGAGCTCATGGAAAAGAACAGATGTAGATCGAAAACAATATCAACTTGGAAATAAAAGACAAAAAATAGAAATAAAACTAAAATATTATCTCTGTAAAATTTAAAAGGGCATATTCAAGATATATACCTCTAGATCTCTTTGAAATCGACATATCTCGGGAAAATGGAAACCTTTTTGAGTGAAACAAAAATCATTCATCACTAAAAAAAATCACTCTAGAAGCAATGGATCAATCCTCTCATCCCATAAATGCATGCAAATGGAAGAAACCATAGATGCAAAAACACAACTTCAAGATCTCAATCTACAATGAGAGTGGGTATTCAAATGTGCTCTGATAACATGTTCGACAACATAGATATTCCAATAGAGGACGAACATTTTCAATAACCACTCACACAACTAGATAAAATATCAACACATTGATGCTTTTACGTGGTAACCCCTATGGAGAAACATCCACAACCCCAACCAACGTGGCCACTTGAAGAAAATTATTAATGCAAAAGAAAATATTACATAGAGATTTACAAGAGAGTTTATCATAATCAATCATAGGAAAATGACCCTCCATGCTCTTTGAATAGAGATCATATACCAATCAGGTGTTAAGCCATGGATCAATGTATCCATTAAGATCGAGAGAATATGAGCCATCAAATCACTCTATGTTCGGAACATATCGCGACCGTCAGATTCCCTAACTACAAATGCTTACTAATCCATATTGAAGAAAGACACCAAGAAACACACTCTTAACTAATGACACATTATACCGATTTGATCTTAACTAACTCTTACGTGTCTAAATATATTAACAATCTTAAAGAATACTTCAAAGTAATTAAAAAATAAAAGAAAAACAAAGAGGAAAGAAAGATGAAAGCAAAAAGAAGAGAGATAGAAACAAGGGGAGAGAAAAGAAAAGGATGAAAAAAAAGAGTAAGTTAAAAGAGAAAAAAAATAGTTTCTAAATAAAATAAATAAACTATGAAAATAAGGGAGAAGACATAAATATTAAGAAATTGTTAGTGTTTCATGGAAACCTACACAGGAGACCTAGCTAAAGCATACACAATCAAAGATTATCAAGAAAAGGAAGAGAGATACAATATGAAGAATGAGAATCAATGTATATTATGATCTAATCAATGAGTCTGTGATCTTCACTCATATAGGCAATGTCATCCTATAATTAAGAATGGATGCATAATAGTGATGGTATAAAATTAGAAAGTCTAAAATAGAACTAGTTAGTTAACTCCCACCGAACTAGTGTTGCTCCCATTGAACTAGTGTGCTGAAAATATAAATTTCTCCAACACCCCCCCTGAACATCACTATGGAGTCAAAAAATGAGTCCCGGCTACTAGGCCATATTAGGTACTCATGTACAATGTAACTAATTAACACTGAATAAAAACGAGGAAAGAGGGAAAACCATGTGGGAACAAACCCCCCCTCAAAAGACAATGTATCAAAAGAAGAAAATGACAGCTACTAGGAAATTGTGTTCTTCATTGCAATATGATCCCACAAAGTTTGAAACTTCTACTCACTAAAAGTATTCATGAATATGTATAAATATTTATGGATATGATGAAGTCCTTTGACAACCTATATAGCCTTGTACCTCTTGATCCCATGGACCCATATGCACCTGAAAATATTCCTTTCTAGTGGAAGTGGAACTAGATGTGAAGTCTGATTCTTTAGGAGTGAGTCATACTCATTTTGCATGGTTTCTTGCCATAATAGATTTCCCATATCCTCATTGTAGGTATGTGGATTACAAGATTGAACCATATAGCAATGCAAGGGCTTCACTGGTTCAGAAGATGAAAGTACATGAGAAGGATCCACATGTTGAGATTGATTCCTCCTCGAATCCAATGGATCCCCTACAAGGTTTCCTACTGCCTGAAGTGTGGATTGTGCCCACTTGGGCATTTTCTGAAGCTCTGACTCTGGCTCCTCATTTGGTTGTACTACCTGCTCATCTGCATGTACAAAATCCTCTGAATCTGTGTCTGAATATGTAGCATCTGAGTGTGTGAAATCATCATCTCTGATGTCTGGAACTAATGGAAGCACAAGAGTATTTGCATGTTGCATTGGAGGTGCATGCAAAGGAATCTCTTCAAAATTAACAATGTGCTCAATGATGAGTCAGTATGTAGAGGGATCAATCGATCTCTATCCCTTCACATCATCTAGATATCCCACAAAGATGCAAGGTGTGCTCTGTGGATATAAGGATTTCCTCTTTTTAGAAGGAATATGGGCCCATGCTCTAGATCCAAAGATGCATAAGTGTGTGACATTTGGTTTGTCACATGTCCAAGCCTCAAAAGGTGTCCTATCGTTAATAGATCTGTGAAGTGCTCTATTCTATATGTAAAAGGCATAGTTAAGTGCCTTAGCCCAAATCTTGAAAGGAAGTGATCTTGCATGCAACATGCAACTGGTCATCTCCTTGAGAGACCTATTCTTCCTTTCAACAACTCCATTATGTTGTGGAGTGTATGGAACTATGTGTTGTAACAGGATACCATCTTCACGACAAAGATTCTAAACATCTTTGTTGATATACTCCCCCCCATTGTGTGTACAGAGGATCTTGATTTTCTTCCTAGATTGTGTCTCCACTAGAGCTTTGAAGTCTTTGAGATTCTCAAAAACTTCACACTTTTTTTGAGAAAATAAACCCAAGTATAGCATGAGTAATCATCAACAAATGTAAGAACATGCCTTGCTTTGCTTATGTACGGATGTGAAAATGGACCCATGAGATCACTGTGAACAAGCTCCAAGGAAGAGGAGGCTCTCCTTGCCTTCCCCTTTTCAAACTTCTCTTTAGGATGCTTTCCAAGAATGCATCCTTCACAAACCCCTTTAGAAAAGTGAATGTCTAGCAAGCCTTTGACCATTCCTTGCTTGGAAAGTCATTGCATGTACCTAAAGTTTAAATGACCAAATCTCACATGTCATACTCTACTACTATCATTAGCGTGTGTAAGTAGCAAAGATGAGTCATAGTCAGTAAACTTAGTGAACTTATACAACCGTAATTTTTTATCTACCTCGCCAACTACAATAATGGAACTGTCATGCATGTTAAGTACAATAACTGAATCTGATGTAAATTCAACCCTTCTACCTGTTTGAGTGATCTGATAAACTGAGAGAATATTTATAGAAAGCTTTGGAAAATGTAAAACATTCTCAAAATTTCCATTAGGAAGTTCCACTCTTCCCTCTCCTGCAACTTCTATTGGAGTATCATCCCCCATGAGAATAGGAGGTCCAGAGAATGGACTCAAATAAGAGAAAAATTCCTCTTTTGCTGCCATATGATGGGATGCACTAGAATCTATAATCCACGAATTAGATGAGGAATTAATTGAAACCAAGGCATGATGATTACCTTTCTCAGGAGCATGATCATCTTCCTTCTTCTTCTTGACTCCCTCTGGAATGAAGTTTCCAAGGTTGTTTCGTTGAAGTGTTTGTGCCATAAGATCGATCTGTTTCTTCATGCATGTGGATTCTTCATGATTCGGTTTATTGTATTAAGTGAATTGCTTTCCCTTCTTCTTCTTCTTGGAATCTGAAGAGTCTTTAGAACTTGAAGAATCGTTAAAGGGTTTGGAACATCCCTCCTTCTCGTTATGTTTCTCCTTCTCGTTTTGTTTGGATGATCTTTTTCCATCATGCATGGTGAGTGCATGTGCTTTGGGATCCTTGATGAGGCCCATATGTATGAGTTTTTTCTACTCTTGTGTGAGAGACTCAATGAACTGAGCCATCGTAGGTATTTTCCAATTTGTTCTAAAAAGACATCTGCTAGAATGGAAATTGGAGACATATACAACGTATTATGGTCCTAGCTTGGCCAAGATTGTTAGAATAAGTTGTTTCTCTTGTGTAGAATTGTCAATAATACATTCACCCAAGCTCAAAATCGAGGATTTAAATTTAGTAAATAAATATTGTATATTATCAAAACTTTAGGGTCTAAGGTATTCAACTCTACCTCAAGCATATGACCTCGCATCTCATCCTGCTTTCCAAAGAGTCCTTCCAAGGTGGTCCAGATATCGTTTGGAGTCTTGCATGCCGAAACATGAAAATATAGATCAGTGGAGATTAAATCAAGAAGTAGTCATGTTGCCTCATCCTTACAGTTCATCCATCTGGTCTTATCAAGCGATGTAGGTTCTGTTTCTATCGCCATCATCAAATTATTCATTCATTTTCTTTTGAGTTGGAATGCAGCCTTCAACTTCCATTCAAAATAGATGTACAGTGTGACTATTATCACCAGACTTGATTGAATAAGTTGCATCACCTCCATCATGCTATCGATTATGAAAAGATCCTGAAAACCTAAATCGTGGATTCTGAGATATGACAGACGGTTCTATTACAACTATAGATATGATAAAACAACTATATATCCTAAAATATGATGTGGGTTTTGGAGATGTTTGTTGAGCATAAACATCCCTATGTTATATGTCTCTGGTCAAAATTTCATCCCAACCCAGATTGCATATTTCGAGATATGGCTATTTTACAGTTGAAACCCATTTTTTTGGAGGGCTGTTGAATTGTCGCACCCTAGAGAAGGATAAAGTGTGAGGATGTTGAATCATCACACCCTAGTGAAGGTCACAGTGCAATGATTGTGGAAAATTGAATCCTCGCACCCCAGATGAAGAACACAGTACGACGACATCACACCTTGGATGTGTATAGGCTGCGACGATTACAATCGTTGCACCCTTCGATAGGGATAGGCTGCGACGATTCCAATCGTTGCACCTTTCGATAGGGATAGGCCGCAACGATGGTAGAAACTAGGTTTACTCAAATCCTCTTTCTCTCTTCTCTGGCTTGTATGGGTTGCTTCAAGCAACTCAGATCCGATATCATGTTAGTGTTTCATGGAAACCTGCATAGAAGACCTAGCTAAAACACACACAAACAAAGCTTATCAAGAAAAGGAAGAGAGATGCAATATGAAGAATGAGAATCAATGTATATTATGATCTAATCAATGAGTGAGTGATCTTCACTCATATGGGCAATGACATCCTATAATTAGGAATGCATGCATAATAGTGATGGTATAAAATTAGAAAGTCTAAAATAGAACTAGTTAGTTAACTCCCACTAAACTAGTGTTACTCCCACTGAACTAGTGTGCCAAAAATAGAAATTTCTCTAGCAAAAACAAAGGGAAAGGGATAAGGTTTTTCTTCTAAGTTAAGAGTTTTGAGTGGCTATGAGGAAGCACAATGTAATGTGTGTAATCAATGATAGTGACTAAGGAGCAATTGGCCAAGATGACTAATTTGGTGCATTCAATGATAGTGATTGTTTTTCTTCCTTGTCAAGAGCATAAACAAATGCTATGTAGAATGAAGCAGACTTGGGCATGCCATCCTTGAGATTGTAACATCTATTTACATAGCCAAACAATCTATTTTTTAATCATATATTTTATATACTATATAACATTCGACTCGTTTAATAAGATGCAATAAATGTGTTATGGAAGTAAGAAATGAGGATGACCCTCCTAAAAGGTTTCAAACACAATATTCACATCATATTGTGTGTATTATGAAGTATTAAAGTGTTTAGTAATAATAAATTATAATAATTTTACCATGTTTCGAGAGTTCTTTTATTGGGATAGTTGGATCCAATGCAATGAATTACATAGGAATTACAACAATGGGCTATCATCCATATTTTATGTGTTTTTTATTAAGACTACATCATTCTTGAGGAATTTTTTTATTGTGGAATCTTTATTATTAGTAGAAAAGTTTCATATACAATATTCACATCATATTGTGTGTATTATGCATTATTAAAGTGTTTAGTAATCATAAATTATAATAATTTTATAGTGTTTCGGGAGATCTTTTATAGTTGGATCCAATTCAATGAATTACATAGCAATTATAACAATGGGCTATCATCCATATTTTATGTGTTTTTTTTTATTAAGACTACATCATTCTTAGGAAATTTTTATTATTAGTAGAAAACACTTCAGCTATTCATAATTACAATTATTTCAGAATGATGATAATGGGGATTATTATCAAATTTATAAATTAAAATTATATTCAACATTTTTTAGTTTATTAAAAATGTATTGATGAAATCTCTTCGTAGAATAGAGATTTTCTTCTTTCAAAACAAGATTTCTTTAATGTTTATTCTCAAAAGAAAATGAATATTGCATTTAAAAAAAATGTGTTTGAAAAGTTTTTGAGATTTTGCCTCATCATTCTTCAAAGTTTTATCTTCAACGTGATCGATCGCAGAAAAAAAAGAGAACGAAAAATAGATACCTTTCTTGCTAATTTCTAATCTCAAGAGTTCAAGGTTTGATTTAATTTGAATATCATCAAGCTAAGGACTCTTTAGTTTTTCTTTCAACTTTGATTGATTTAATATATGTATATGATAATACAACAAGTTTAATGAGATGATTCCTTTCAACTAAAAAAAAATAAAACCATGGGGAAACTTATATATTTATTTTACAAATAATTTACAATTAAAGAGGGTTAATAATTGCATCTAGGTCAATCTATTTACAAACGAGTTAAGAAACATTAACTTAAAACTTAATCTATTTAGAAGTAAAACATGTTAATAATTGAAAAGTATCATGTTTTCCATTGATCCTCCTTTTGTACTATGCATGCATACGAAGGAGTAAGATAGTCATTGCCAACGATGTGTTTAGACCGCCATCGATATAGCCACAACCACCATCTGGCAAAGAGCATATCACATGTGCATATGTTTGTCAATTACTCTTGGAAGAAATAAAGTAGGCAAGTGTTGTAAGGGCTATTCAGCTCTGTCAACTAGACTCGTCAATCGAACAACTAATTCAACTACATAACTAGGTTAGGGAAGTCGGTCAAGTAGATAGTTAGAGTCAACCGACCAAGTAGTTAAGATGTATAATCAATTGATAACTATATAACATGCATGTGTGTGTGTGTGTGTGAGAAAGAGAAGTTGTTTTACCCATCTAATAAAATGCATTGATGGTTCTCCCACTTCTTGTGTATGCTTTCATGTGTCTCTATGTGTACTTGTATATGATGTTATAATATATGTTTCTCTATGTAAATATCTACCAGTAACTTCTTGTACTTTACCCCAGACTACAACATTGGTTCTATTGCCGATAGTTTTGAACTTGGGCATGCATGAAGAAAAAGGCACATAGTTGTTAACCTTGGAAGACATACACGAATGGTGGGAGTGTAAAATTGCCATTTAATTAAAAAACTATGCAATAAGAAACTGATTGATTATAGCCGAAGCATGTAACTGGTTCTTTTCAAATACACACAAATGATTCTCGGAAGTAGCTCCAAAAGCATTGTGTGAATATATTAATCAATCTGATGCACAGAATCACTCCCGATGAGAAATTGATGCACAAAATCATAAACGAAGGAAGAACAAACATGAACGAGTGGTTGGAAAATATCGTGCGTGATTGCATTTAAGAACAAGTGATTAAAGACAAAGACTCATTTGAAACCATCAAAAAGAAATTCTACACATAATTGCACAACAGGTTACTTTGCACTGTCCCATCCTTGCTTCATAAGTTCCTTTTAGAAAAGGGAGCCAGGGACTTTGTCGAATACCAAACCCTTTTGAAAAATCCTCCTCTGAATTCTAATTGGCAAGAAAAAACAAGAAGAGTGGGAATAATTTCTGGAGTTCAACTGCAAAGATATGAGAGAAGCTTGGGATTATTTTTTGAAGAAAAGAAATTAGTGATAATGAGTAACATCGGAGAGCATGAGTAATTTGGACCGACGATGGGGGGTTGGATAGTCCGTGAGATGATATTGGTCGAGTTGAGAATACCAAGCCAAAAATGTCTAAAGTCGAGAGGAAGATCACTGAATCAAGTGAGAAGACTTCACATCAAACACAAACCCATAAAACTTCAAATAAAATAAAAAAATTAGAGTGGGACAAGAGGAAAAAGAGGCGAGAAGAGTTACAAAACAAAAGGGAACCCAAAAATTCACATAGGAAACCTACCCAGGCATGGTATATCACTGGAGCATTCCTTTAGAGCACCCCAATGTCTCTTGGGAGGAGTAAAATATTACAAGTCAGCATGGCATCCAGTGGCACCCAACAAGCAGTTGACCAAGTCGATAGTATGGAGATCGATGATTTAGGACCTACAATTTGACCTTCTCCCAAAATAAGTCCTAGTTCCTGCATTACAGACTTCCTCTATCAAAGAATTCACATGGATACTCAATTCTCAAAGGTGTGGTGTCGAATTGATAATGAAATCATCGAAAATCTACTAGAGGACATGCTCCTTCGTATAAGTGATCTCATAGAGTCTCCCCCCTTGCCAAATCTACTGCTTGAAGATTCCAACTCAATAGATAACAAAAATGAATCAACGCAACCTCAGAGAGGACGATTCATGGAATATATAGATAAAGGTTTTCAAACAGGTGATCTAAGCCTAAGAAAAGAACAAGTGAAGTTAGTAATTGAATACAATCCAACTGATAAAAAACCACACAGTTTATTTTTCGAATTGAATATTAAGACTTCGACTCTAGAACGTAATACCACATCGACTTCCTAGTCGACTTCAAACTAAAGTATTGCAATAATTATAGCTTCGGAAAACTCCAAGAAAACAACAATGGGCCTCAATCATATCCCCATCTATGAAGGAGATGAAGATGCCAAACAACACTAGTTCGTTTGCGATAAATTCTAGGATGTAGCCAATATAACCAACGAGGATAAAAAAATGACACAATTTTGTGTTGCACTTCGATCTAGAGCCCTTACCTGGTTCATGAATTTCATAGATAGTTAGCAATTCTCAAAGGAAAAAATAAAGTATAACTTCCTCAATTTTTTCAAAACACAATATTTAAGCCACTTGGTCATGCAGAAACTAAAAGAAATCAAATAGATTCTGGGAGAAATCGTCAATGAATACGATAAAATATTCAAAGATATTCTAAGTCAGATTCCTTATGTAATTGAAGAAAAATTGCTTGTACAATGGTATGTGTCAGGTTTGTTACAAAAAATCAGAGCACCATTACATATGTATGACATTCATTCATGTAAAGACGCATTGAAAAAATCCTAGCGCATATAAACAAATGATCAAAGAACATCAACATCATCAATAATTGAGAAAAGATTAGAAGAAAAACTCACAGAACTGCAACAGTCAATTAAAAATATGCCAGTCTCACGAAATGAAGTGTAGTGCACAATCTATTCTACTGAAGGACACACAAAATACTATTGTAAATTTAGTGATGCACTGGATCCAAGGATCTGATGAATTCAAATTAAAATGTTTTGTGACATCTACAAAGGAATAACAAATCGCGTGACAAGACACTATCCACATAATCTAAGCATGCTCAACCAAAATGTTGCCACAAATGTGAAGAAAACAATCATTTAACGCAAGAACGTCGATTAAATAGGAAAAGTAGGAAAAACATCAATTCACTATACCATACACTGATGGTCGACCAAAATGTCAAAAAAGGAAATGGAAACAAATATAGTGGTCAAGGTCATGGGGGTTATCAAGGCCAAGGAAGAGGAGGAAGAGGAGCATTTGGCAGAGGAAATGGTCAAGACCATTACTACTACTTCAACTATAGGAAGGACAACCACATAAGTCTTGACTTCCCAATAAAGTACATAATTGATCTCAAGTTTTGTAACATATGTAGATTGGGGTATCACTCCCTTGAATATTGTCTAATTGTATTAGATAAAGTAATGAATAAGTGGAATGTGAACCTCTTTCATACAGTGCCAAAGAAATAAATCTTAAGTTAAAAAAATATACATGTAGTAATATGATCGGGAGTTGGTGAATACGTTTACCCAAACCCACCAAGTTGACAAAGGGGAGGTTGAAATGCATATCCTGACCTAGATCACAAAGAAAGAATAATGTACGACACAATGAAATTCTTCAAAAAAATCGACCAAGAAAAAGTAAATGGAAACAAGGGAGGACATCCAAATATTCTGGACACTATGCTAGATGAATTTCTCTAATTACTGAAATAAAAACAGTTGGTCGATTGCTTGATCAACTTGATGAGCATCTTAAGAGAATGCAAAGAAGATCAAAGACCAGTCAAAAGTCGTCGACAATTGTCTCAAGAGAGGCATAGAAATGAATTCAACCCACAAGTCTACCTATAAATCGATGGAAATATGATCAAACAAGTTGTAGTCAAATTTGGATCCCAAATAAATATCCTCCCTAGAGAAATGTGGGTCTAAATCAAGAAATCCCTGCTTCAACCAACACTATTTTTTCTAAAACTAGCAGATCAGAGGTTCATTGAACCAATTGGCACACTTAAAAGTGTCATAACATACATAATGTGAATCCCAACAAAAGTTAAATTTGAAGTGATTAATCTGGTTGAAGGCATCCCTGCTTTCCCTGCATTAGTTAGAACACCATGGGGTCGAAACATGAGGGCCACAATCTCCCTCGAGAGGGACAAAATTAAATTGAAAGGTAGTGGAAGGAAAATCATAATACCATTGGACCCAAAAGAAGGAAAACCTTGGGTAGAGACATGGGATGAAGCCCATGAAACACGATGGTTGTATCAAGTAATGAATGAGCAAAAAGACAATGTCGCGCCTAATAGTGAAGGAGAAATTGTAGTCGGATCATGATTTTCAATTGGAAAAAACTTGGATACAAAACTTTACAATTGGAAAATGGACAATTAAAAATATTAAGCCAATGAGTGTTGGTCGATAGAGGAAGTACCAATAAAGTGATCAAAATCATTCCTTTCAGTACAAGAAGTCCCTATCATGCTTGAGAAAAAGCTAAAACAAACACCAACACTCATCCCCACTAACTCACAGATAAGATCCCCACTACGATTTAGCAAAAGAAACTACCTAACGACTCATGTCGATGAAGTATCCAAACCAGTCGGAGAACAAGGGAGAGTGCAAAGCCTAGTAGAATCCTTCACATGTTAGACAACCTGGTGTGGGAAATTCATACACCACGACTCCAAACATGGAATAATGTTATCTTATACTTCATGGAAATATTTGGTGGAAAGAAATTGTCAACAAATGTCAACATCCCATCCTTCAAACTCGGGTTCAACCTAGCTACTCATATTCACCAATGTGAGAATGAATGGAGAAAAATAGGATATCCGGATGAAAGAGTGTGGCCACACATGTTCCCAAATACTCTGGATGACATACCACATAAATGGTATACAATTGAAGAAACATGTGGCCATACATTCAATTGGAATGAAATAAAAGAGAAATTTATGAAAGCTTTGAATTCATACCTGAGGAGGCATTCTTGCCAGAGGAAACAAAAGAAATAAAAATAATTATTGAAAAACCAAATCCAAATGAGATTAAGAAAAGAGACAAAGCTAAAGTGGACATGGGATCGACTTTGACTTGCAATATAGTGTCAGCACAAAGTACAGACAATGTAATAGCTCGAAAAATAGACATGGAAAAAACAAGTTTTTTAGGGAAAATCTTTCAATGGAGGAAAAGTCACCCCAAATTAAATAACCTTGTAAAAACAGTCTACTCAGTGTCCAAGGAAGAAAAAGAAAACAAGGAAGACATAGAAAAACCCGACTTCCCCATAAGATATAATAAGGTTGTAGAGGGAGAGTGACATCTATATGAATAAAAAACACATGAGTGGATGGATGCATAAATAAAAACTAAGGAGCTCGACATATCAATAGACAGTCGACCGAAAATAGCCAAAATAGGAGATTAGTGGTCTGACAAGCAAACCACAAAAATAGTCTACCTACTGAGAGAATATTAGGATGTTTTTGCATGTGGCCATAAATACCTGAAAGGACTAGTATAAGAGATGGGGGAGATGAAAATTGACCTCATACCTGGAGCCAATCCCATAAAAAAACATCCATACAAGTTGGCACACAAATATAATCCCATAGTCTAGAAAGATATAGAAGCAATGCTAGCTGCAAGCATAATATGTCCTATCGGCAAAGTAGAGTGGGCAAGACAAGTGGCTATGCAACCTAAAATTCATGAAATCACTCCAAGAAACCTCCAAGTATGAAACCCCATGGTTGAGACTCTACCATTGAAGGCACTCTGGATAGTGAAACCCCATGGTTGAGAATTTTCCATTGAAGGCACTCTGAACCCCTATACATTAGTATTTATTGTCTTCTATAAATCTTCTTTTGGATGTAGCTTAACTTATCTTTGATGCAACTTCTTAACACTGCTTTTCCATGTTGTCTATGAACTTGGGTTGTCATGGATCCTCTTCATTTTTTATAGTTCTAACTCTATATTCACCATGAATCTCCACACATCATTTGTGATTTGGATCTTTAACTCCACAATGCATTTCGATTGGGAAAAAATAGAATTTACTTTAATCTATATATATATATATATATATATATATATATATATATATATATATATATATATATA
>ML777628.1:677578-698618 GCA_009831015.1 Picea engelmannii | reverse complement strand
TCTCTTCTCCAATTGCAGCTCTGAAACTTGTCTCTCAATAAACAAGTGAGTGTCTGTCTAATTGAGGTGCTAGCCTCCTTATTTATATAAGACTGGCATGTGTGGGAGTGTCCTTTCATTGGTAGGGCCGACTTCTTCTCCTAGGTGGTTATAACCACCTTTATTATATTACGGGGCCTCTTTGATATATTCTGGGGCCGAATTCTTCTTTTGCCTATTACAATTATATTATGACCAATCCACAAAAGGGGATTTGGTCTTTTTGCAATAGCCGACATGATCAATCCACAATGGGGATTGATCCAATGAATAATATATCAAATAATAATAAGAATACACTTTGCAGTTACATTATTTCAACACTCCTCCTTAACAAGAAGGGTATTCTACAACAGCATCAGATGAGAGAGAGGCCTTTATTATCAACACCATCAGGAGGACAACATAATCAATATCATCTTGGAACACTAACTGGTGTATCTATAAATCATCATAAGTTTTCTTCATCGGCAACATCGTCATTCTCAAAGGAATGCAATCATCATCTGCATCAATATGAATTAGTATAAAACTAATACATCATCATCATCACATCACAAGGCTAGCTCATCATAATATAGGACTAGATTTACATCACAACTATTAAGATGGAAGCTCAGTACTCGTCTTTCTTTAAGTCACAACAATCAATCTGGAAGCAAGATACTAGATTGTCTTTACATCACAACTTCTCAAGCTGGAAGCACAATACTAGTCTCATCTCAACATCTTTCTTTATGTTACAACACTTAATATGGAAGCAAGATACTAGACTGGATTTATGTCACAGCTTCTCAAGATGGAAGCACAGTACTAGTCTCATCTCATCGTCTTTCTTTACATCACAACCATCAGGTTGGAAGCAAGATACTAGACCGGATTTACGTCACAGCTTCTCAAGCTGGAAGAACAGTACTAGTATCATCACATCATCTTGCTTTACGTCACAACCATCAGGTTGGAAGCAAGATACTATATTGGATTTACATTACAGTTGTCAAGTCGGAAGCACAGTACTAGTCTCATCACATAGTCTTTCTTTACATCACAACCATCAAGTTGGAAGAAAGATACTAGACTGGCTTCACGTCACAGTTGTCAAGTCAGAAGCACAATACTAGTCTCATCACATCTTCTTGCTTTACGTCACAACAATGAAGCTGGAAGGAAGAGATGTCTCATCACAACAACTACTCCCCCTTTTGAGGAAGGTCCTTTCATACTATACCAATCTCATCTCGAAAGTGCTCAAACTTTACACGATATAAAGGCTTGGTCAACACATCAAAAACCTATTCATCTATGCTAATGTACTGGAAATTTAAGGCTCTTTTCTACACCATGTCACAGATGTAATGATAACGAATCTCTGTGTGCTTCGACCTGTCATGGAATATAGGATTCTTTGTCATCTTTATGCATCTCTGGTTTTCACATAGGATCGTGGTTGCTTCCATATCTAGGTCAAATAGGCTGATCAACAACTTTCAAATCCATATAGATTCGCAACTGGCAGAACATGCAACAATGTATTCTGCTTCCGTTGTGCTGAGAGCAATGTTGGATTGATTCCTACTCTACCACAAGATCATGGCTAATCCCAAAATGAAACAACATCCTGAAGTGCTTTTCCTGTCAGAAACACTTCCTTTCCAATCTAAATCAGTGTACCCACTCAATGTGAAATCATGATCTCCATCATAATTCATACCACAATCTAATGTACCCTTAAGGTACCTCATCACATGTTTTGCAGCCACAAGGTGAACATGTCTGGGTTCTACTAGAAACTGAATCAAGGTGTTCACGACAAAACAAATATCTGGTTTGGTGTTCGTCAGGTACATCAGCGATCCAATTATCTGTCTATATAGTGTGGCATCAATCAATTCTGACGAATTATCGACCAACAGCTTCAGCTTCATTTCCATGGGTGTACTCATGGGCTTGCACTCTAACATGTCGAATCTCTTCAAGATTTTGACTGTGTACTTCCCTTGGTTAAGGAATATCCTCTCTGGACTCTGCCATACCTCAATACCTAAGAAATAGCACATTAGGCCAAGGTATTTCATCTCAAATTCTGAAGCGAGTCTCTTCTTACATTCAGTGATGAGCTTTTCTTCTCTTGTAAAGAATAAGTCATCCACATATAGTAATAGTATTACTGGATCATCGTTCATAACCTTGAAGTAGAGGTTAGAATCTTCTTTACTCTTGGTAAGGCCCAATCTCATCAGAAAGCTGTCTATCCGGCCATACCAAGCTCTAGGAGCTTGCTTCAATACGTACAAGGCTTTCTTCAACTTGCAGACATGAGACTTCCCGTCTTCAAATTCAAATCCTTGAGGTTGCTTTATATACACTTCCTCTTTGATAACACCATTTTGGAAAGTTGTCTTTATGTCCATTTGGTGTAACTTCCACTTCATCTTAGCTGCAAGGGCTATGATGGTTCTGATCGAAGTGTATCTGGCTATAGGAGTGAATGTCTCTTCATAGTCAATGCCTTCTTTTTGAGAAAAGCCACAAGCTACAAATATTGATTTATACTTCTCAATACTTCCATCTACAACATGTTTTATTTTGAAGAGCCATCTGGACAATACCACATCCTTGCTATTTGTTCTGGGAACTATTTCCCATACATCGTTCCTTATTATGGATTGGTATTATTCTTTCATGGCATCTACCCATTCTTTCTTCTGAATGGCTTCTTCAAAGCAGGTAGGCTCCTTTTCTATGAGATCACACATCAAAGCCATATAACTAGAGAATGGCTTAGGTCTCTTCACATATCTCGTGGTTCCTTCGAGAACACCATACTTCTCTCCATCTTGAATAATCTCTCTAGCCCAAGATGACTTTCTTTTATGGAGGATCGTCATTTGAGGAGGTTCTTGAAACTCTGCTACATCATGATCTTCTAGAATTTCCTCATCAGGGGAATTTACAACTTCCCTCACTAGTTCAACAGCTCTAGGAACCTCCCTCAGTGATTTTGCAACTCTGGGGATTACGGGTTCCTCTTCATATACCTCTTCAAGCTGGAATTTTCTCGATTTATTGAGCATTGAATATTCATAAAAGGTCACATCCCTAATAATCTCAATGTGGCAGTGACCTAGTATATAGATCCTGAAGGCCTTGGAGACCTCACAGTATCCCACAAATATTCCCTTCTTTCCCGAGGGTTCCAACTTTCTTCTTTTCTCTTTCGGTATATGTATAAACATTGGAAAACTAAATATTTTGAGATGGCTTACCTCTGGCTTCTTTCCGGTGAACATCTCTTCTCGGGTCTTGAACCTAAGTGCACTATGGGACAATCAGTTTTGCACATATATGGTTGTCATTGTTGCTTATGCCCATAAGCACATAGGAAGCTTGATCGTGGATCATGGTCTTCACGAATTCCATTATCTTTTTGTTCTTTCTTTCAACCACACTTTTTTTTTGAGGATTATAGGGAGTAGTGAGTTCCCTCTTGATCCCAACATATTTACAAAATTTCATGAACTCTTTTGAGGTGTATTATCCTCCATTATCTGACCTGAGTATCTTGATCTTTCTTTCAGAAAGATTCTCTATCAAGGCTTTGAATTCCTTGAATTTGCTGAACACTTCATCTTTAGATTTCAAGAGATACAATCGGGTCTTATGAGAATAAGCATCAATAAATGATACATAATATACATACCCACTAATGGAGGACGATGGAATTGGGCCACAGACATCTGAATGAATGAGTTCTAGGACTCCTTCTGCTTTTCCATCTCTCTTTGGAAAAGGGTTCTTGACGTTCTTCCCTTGTGCAAATCCATTGCATACGCCTTCATGGTCAACCTTGAGTTCTGGTAAACCCGTGACCACTTTGCATATGTATGGTAGCACCTTTTAGTTAATGTGAGCTAATATTATATGCCAAAGTTCACATGGATTCTCAATGGTGTGGGTCATGGCAGCTTCTGAGTGACCCTTTAGCTTATACAAGCCACCTTCTTCTTTTCCAACGATGATTGCTTCTTTTAAGGTTTCTCCTTTATCCCACATAAGAACTTCTCCATCTATAAAGGAAACTCTGAATCCTTTTTTATATAAATATGATATGGAGAGTAGGTTCTTTGTCAAACCTGGTACATATAGTACGTCCTTCATCTTCATTGCATTTCCTGAATTAAGATTGTAGTTTGATTCTCCCACTCCCTTGATGGGACATTGATAATCATCTCCAAGTGTCACTTTTTGAGAAAACTTCTTTTCTGAAGTGTAAGAGAGAATATTTCTTTGTCTTGTCATGTGCTTGGAGGCACCACTATCAATGAGCCAAGTGTCCTCTCCAGGTGTTACCGATCCTGAGAGGGTCGAGATTAAGACATGTTCTTTAATTTTTTCTCTTAACATCTTTGCATGTGGCTCTTCATATTCAACTGCATGGGCATGGTGCCTCTTTTGTTTCCTCTTGTATTCTTCTAGTCTAGCTGGAAAAAAATTTCACAATGTGTCCCATCTTGTCACAATGGTAGCATTGTATAGATGAGTAATCTCTTTCCTTTCGTTGTCCTTTCTTCTGGAATCTCCTTGGATGAGATTCTTTATGACTGAATTTGTTTCTGGGTTGAGACTCTTTGTAAGTATCTTTATGGAAGTAAGACTTCTTTCTTCCTCCTTTAGTGTGAGTGGCTAGGGCTTGATATTCATCTCTTTCTAGTAAAGCCTCTCAGTTAGCTACTCTTGTTTCTTCTTGGATGCATTCTTTCCATAGACTGTCAAACTTTAGTTTCTCTGTTCTGGCACAAATTGTTTGGATGAATGCATCCCAAGGTATTGTGAGACCATTTAGGGCTGTCATTCATTTATAGTATCTCTAATTGCTTCTAGTTGCTCTTTGAATTGGGATATCCTGGAGAAGTATTATTGGATTGATTCTCCTTTCTGCATTCTTGTATTCTTGAGCTGAGTTCTAAGATTCATCTTCTGATTTGTGTTCTTTCCTTCATATAGTCTGTTTAGGGCATCAAACATTTATTTAAAAGTCTTCTTTGATGACACATAGGGAATCAGGTGGTCTTTGATTGAATCTGCAATAATTCTTTTGGCCATGATTGTGTCCTTTTGGTGCTTTTCTTTTTTGCAGCATTGGCGAGCTCCGGTACTTCTTCTTTGACGAATATTGCTAGGTCATTCTCTTCAAGAATGAGACCAATCCTATACTTTGAGGCACGAAATTTTTCCACACCTTCTAGCTTGTCAATAATCTTAATGCTTACAGACATCTTTTACTTGAAGCTAGGAAAATGTCCAAAAATGAAAATGTTCAAAATCAAATTCTGAACTTACCAAGAGGTGTGTTTTGCTGAGGCGAGTAGCCTGGTGTGCTTGGATTTGAGAAAATCCAACTTTTACCCCTCCAAACTTGATCTGCAGATTTTTGGACTGGTGCTTCTAGTTTTCTGGTACCTCTGGTACTTTGGTACTTCTGTAGTTCTGGTTCTCTAGTTTTCTGGTACTTCTGGTACTTTGTGAAACTAGGGTTTCACTTTTTGAGAGATATAGCCACTGAAAAGGTGAGATGAAGGTGCCAAAATGATCCTTGGGGGAGGGTTCACTTTTCTAGATGGTTTTAGGGCTGAAATACCTCACCAACAAAAGCCCTAATTTGCATGTACGACAACAGTGACATTTTTCACTTTTCTCCTGTGAAAGATGCTCTCTTAAGCTTGGCTCTGATACCATGTTAATGTTTAAGCCATTATTATAGTTCTTTTCATTTCAATAGATAACAATGGCATAAGATAGAATCACTGAGAAATACACAATCATAAGAGACACATAATTTATCCTGGGAAACCCTCATGGGGAATAAAACCTAGCAAAACTTCCTTAATCTAGATAGCCAATACAATGCCAAGAGATAACTCAAACAAGTACATAATGTCCTCTCCCAAATATGCCCCTCTCTATCTCTCTCTTCTCCAACCGCAGCTCCAAAACTTGTCTCTCAATGAACAAGTGAGTGTGTGTCTAAGTGAGGTGCTAGCCTCCTTATTTATACAAGACTGACACGTGTGGGAGTGTCCTTTCACTAGCAGGGTCGAATTTTTTCCTGGGTGGTTATAACCACCTTTATTATATTTCGGGGCTGCTTTGATATATTCTGGGGCTAACTTCTTCTTTTGCCTAATACAATTATATTATGACCAATACGCAAAAGGGGATTTGGTCCTTTTACAATAGCCAACATGATCAATCCACAATGGGGATTGATCCAATGAATAATATATCAAATAATAATAAGAATAAACTTTGCATTTACATTGTTTCAACAGTGCAGTGGGGTGCCTTTCACCCACATATGTGAATAAAAGAGATACTCTCCTTCCTCTGGCTCATCTAGTTCACTGGGATGGAACTTGGTGGTAGAAATGGTGGAACTAGGTTCCATGTCAATGATCCTTCTTCCCCATTTTTGTTCTGACTCAAATTCATAACTTGTATCTGATTCAGAGGCTTTCACCTCAACCACCAGCGACTATTTTGAGAGAGAATCAATAGTGTTATGCCAGGGACACTTATGGAAGTCACACCACTTACCGATATCTTTCTTTGTCCTTCTCATGTCTTTCTTTTCTTGCATATTAGACTAGATGTCCTGAGGTTGTCCATGTTTTCTTTTTCCTTTGTTTTGTGAGTTGGGGATTCCCTTCCCCTATTTTTTCTGTGAGGGGTTCCCAAGCCCAAATTTCCACATATTTTGTTTAAGCTTCTACTCTATTTTGACGGCATATCGATGTACAAAAACTCCATTTCAGCCTGGATATATCTATTCATACCACCACTATACTTGAGCACCAAATGTCACTAAGAATATTTGATACCTAACTTGGTGTGCAAGGTATGGAAGATATTTGTGAACTCTGGCATTGCTTAGTCTCTTTCCTGCCACAGTGTGGTCCAATTTGTATACAGGTCGTCATAACTTCCGAAAGGGTAGTATTGTTCCTTAATATAATCCTTGAAGGAATCCTGGGTGACCATGACTGTAAATAGTGAGGTTTCCTCTATTTCCTTTTGCTCACAAAAATTCTCCCACCAATATTTGACATGGGGAACGACTTTGAGGAGAGAAAAAATAATCTTTTCTCTATTCGAAAAGTTATGGACAAAAAAATTCCCTTCTATAAGATTCAACCATCAAATATAGGAATATAAATTTGATTTGTACCTTGAAGGGTGTGGTGCCTCCACTCGACGAAGATGTGTCACATGTTGGTAGTTACTGAAGCATTTGCAAAAAACTATCCATCATCTCGTTCCTTTGTTGCGTGAGGACTTCATCGAGTAAAATTTTGAAAGAATCTCATGTCCCATATTATTTATTTTCTCCCTCCATGAGAGTTCGCTTAGGAGTGTGAGATATTTTTTCCTCAAGAGAGACAAGCTCAAGACCCAACTCTTTGTACCTTGACCTCGTCGGGGACATGCATTAAGAATGACAAGGAGCAGACTGCTCTGATACCACTGATCCAGATTTTATGAGCATAACAAAATGAATAGAGATTATTATTATTACATGGACACACAAGGAACAATAACAGATATACAGTAAAAACGACTTCTATTCAATAAGGAAATATGCTAAAACTGTAAAATGCATATTGAAAACGAGCTTGCTAGAATGGTGGTGACTTATGTCTAAGAAGAGATGTGATGACTACGCTCATTCACAAGAAAATGGTTACAATGAGGCTCTCCAATAATTTTTACAATAAACAGGAATTCCAAAAACCTAGACATCCAAAAATCTAACCCTAGGAGATGAAGCGCCAAAAGTCATGTGGGCCCCATTGGGGTAAGTTGGTACATCAACTTCTAGGGGTTGTAACTTTTGCATACAATATTTGTTTCAAGCGCACGATAACCCATTAGAAAGGTCTATCCAAGGAATACACATGTTGTCATTAAAATCTAACTATGTCCACATTCTAAGTATGGTGAGCCCTAAAAATGTTTTTTAGGGTCTCAAAATAACCCGAAAAGTTTGAGACCCGAAAACTAGAAAAAAATTGCCAAACTGAAAAAATGCCAAAATGAGCCAGTTGGAATAGGTGGGAGGCCACCGAAATCCATTTGGATCAACTATTACTAAACAATACTACCCTGTTGGAAGTTATGACGACTTGTATACAAGATGGACCACACTGTGGTAGGAAAGAGACCTAACAATGCCAAAGTTCATCAATGTCTTCCATACCTTGCGCACCAAGATGGGTATCAAATATTCTGAGTGAAAGATAGTGCTAAAGTACCATGGAAGTATTCATATATACCTCTAGACAAAAATGGATTTTCTGTACATCTCGTCCTATGGTGCGACCTATTGATATGTCGTCAAAATCGAGCAGAAGCTTAAACAAAAGACACGACAATTTGGGTCTGGGAACCCCTCACAATAGAAGCAGGGAAAGGGAAGCCCCAAACCATAGAAAAAAGGACAGAGAAAAGATGGGAAGAAACATGACAACCAGTCTAAGCCTCAAGAAAATAAGGAAAATAGAAATACAAATAAAGATATCGGGAAGTGGTGCAACTTCCATAAGAGGTCCTAGAATAACATTATTGATTTCTACTCAAAGAAGGCATTGTTGGATGAGGTGAAAGACTATGAATCATATGCAGGTTTCGACTCCAAGTCAAAACCAGAAAATGGGAGACAGATCATTGATGTAGAACCCAATTCCATCATTCCTACCACCAATATTCATCACGGTGAACCTGATGAGCTAGAGGAAGGTGAGCGCCTCTTTCATTCAAAGATGTGGGTGAAAGGAACTCTGACGCACTTCATCATTGATAGTGGTATCTAGAAGAATCACATCTCAATGGATGTCATCAAGTGGCTATCCCTTCCAACAAAACCGCACCCGCAACCCTACACCATCAGATGGCTCCGCTAAGAAAGTGATCTTCACGTCAACCAACAATGTCTCATGTCATACGACATCAAGCCATTCAAAGATGAGGTATTGTGTGATGTTTCTCCCATTGAAGTTTGTGATGTTCTTTTTGGCCAACCTTCTTTATGGAAATGTCATGCTATATATGAGTCTAGGCCTCACAGTTTTATTATTACATTGAACAGGAAATTGTACAAGATACTTGTCCCACCTAGTGCCATTTCCTTGATCTCTACCAAGAAATGCAGGAAGGTCATTTCTTAGACTGAGAAGTTTTTCTTCTTTGTGATTCACTCTCAGAGTGAGTGAAATATTTCATCCACATCCATGGCCTCCATGGCCGACCTCTCCATGCAGCATAAGCAAGTGGATAAGGTCATGGAAGAATACAAAGATATCTTCTCATCACCTACTAGGGTACCTTTTCACTGTTAGGTCAAGCATTCCATTGATATAACTCCCAACGCACCGCTACCCAATGGGCCAGTCTATCATCACTTTCTATTATAAAATGAGGAGATCATGAGTCATATCCAAGAAATTCTCCAGAAGGGGAACATCCAACCCATATCACCACCTTATGGAAGCCCAATCATGTTGGTGCAAAAGAAATACAAGACCTAGTGACTCTGCATTGATTACCAAGACCTAAATAGAATCATAGTCAACAATCGATACCCAATTCCCCGAATTAAGGATATCCTTGATCAACTCAAATGGACCAAGTACTTCAGTAATATTGTTCTGAAATCTAGCGACCATCAGGTCCCAATAGAGCAAACATATGTATGGAAGATTTCCTTCAAGTCAAAAGAAGGTCTTTTTGAATGGTTGGTCATGCCCTTTGGTTTAACAAATTACCCAAAAAAATTCATGAGGATGATGGAAAATATCTTGCGAACTTTCACCAATTATTTTGTAGTGGTGTATCTAGATGACATCCTCATATACAAGAAGACTTGGACGAAACACTTGCAACATATTCAACAGATTTTGCACACTCTGCTAAAACACAAGCTATATGCCAACTTGGAAAATTTATCCTTTGACATGGATAGAGTCTAGTACCTAGGCTACATTTTTTATGATCATGGTGTGCATGTCGATCCAACCAAGATCAAGGTCATCTGTGACTGGCCAAACCCAACTACACTCACTAAGCTTCAAAGCTTCTTAGGCATTGCAAATTTCTATCGTATGTTTGTGTTGGGATTCTCCCATATTTCATGGGCCCTTAGCCAAGTAACTAGGGGTAGTGGTAAGGAAAATTTTGTGTGGGGCCTATCCCAACAGAAAGTGTTCGATCATCTGAAGAAGTGCTTGTGCTCAACCCCAATGATTTCATTACCTAGCCTACAACATCGCTTTGAAATCAATATAGATGCTTCAGACTATGATGTGGGTGCAGTTCTCACTTATCACAACCTCCCCATGGCTTATCATAGTGAGACACTATCATATGTCATCCGTAAGTACCCTACTTATGAAAAATAAATGTAGTCCATTTTGGAATCCTACCACCAGTGGAGGCATTACATTCTCAGTAAGGATACAATCATCCACACTGATCACAAATCGTTGTAGTTCATGCAGACACAAGGAAAAATGCAGAATGACTTCCATCAGAAGTGGTCCACATACTTGCAGTAGTTCCACCTCAACCTCAAGTATAAGACAGGAAGTACCAACCAGGTCATTGATTTCCTAAGCTAACCTCCATTCGCGACACTCACCACGGTGATAGACTCTTGCGACCATGATACCTCCAAATTCCCCCAACTCTATGAGAAATATCCTGACTTCGCCACCACCTACCAGATGTTGGGTGCAAACACATATGTCACTAATTTCCATCTTCAAGATGGGTTGTTGTGCCATCTGGGACATCTTTTCATTCCATCAAGAAAGTGAGTGACGATGATCTTGGAATCCCACTACAGTTGGGTGGAAGGACACTTTGACATAGAGAATACAATGGCAATGTTGCAACAATATTTATATTAGACGAAACTTCGACATGATGTCACCAAGTACATCAGGTCCTACACTACCTACGTCATTTCCAAAATAGACATAAGAAGAAAGGCATGTAAACCCCTCTACCTACTCCCAATAGGCCTTGGGAATCCATCTCGATGGAATACATGGTGGGCCTTCCTTCCACCAAGCGGGGCAATGACTGTGTTTTTGTAGTTTTTGATCGCTTCTCCAAAATGGTGATCCTAGATGCCTACAAGAAGAGCATTACAATGGAGGCCACATATAAGCTCTTATTCAAATAAGTGTGGGTCCATTTTGGGAGACCATAAACCATCATCTCATATCAAGATAGTTGAGTCCTCAGTACATTCTAGTTGAACCTCTAGTCACTGTTGGACACCAAGCTCACCAAATCCACTTCCTTCCACCCCCCGACGGATGGCCAAAATGAGGTTGTCAACCAGATGATCATGCATATCCTACATATGTAAAATTCCAAACATCCCCACACATGGGATGAGAATATTCCCTATGTTCAACATAGCTACAACATATCCCTACATAGCTCAACCAACCACACCCCTTTTCAGGTGGGGTTGGGATTCCAACCATTGGGTCCCATGGATGTTGCACTAACCCTTGTGGCCACCTAGAAAGACTCATCCCATGCTCGCAATGAGACCTAAAAAGCCACCCAATTCATTGAGAAGATCTAGAATATCTGCCAACAAGTTTAGGATATTCTACAAAATTCCAATGCTAAGTACAAGTAGCTCCATGATCAACACTGGGTGCCACACCAGTTTCAGGTGGGAGACAAAGTTTGGTTGCACTTGCATAAAGAACGCCTTACTAGGCCCCATCATAAGCTTTGTCCACTTAGTTATGGACCTCACACCATCACCAAGGTTGTGGTTGATAACACTTTTGAGCTCAACATTCCCTCCTTCCTTGCCTTGCACCCAATGTTTAATGTGGACCTCCTTTGACCATATTTTCCACCATTATTGGACACCTCGGAGATAGAAGAGTAGGTGAAACCAAAATATCTCAATATTTAATGCATGGAACAATAATCCATTGATCATATCATGGAAACACAAGTCAAGGGAACTCACCACCATAATAATCATCTTTATCGAGTTTTCAAAGTAGGGAAGCTCTTGCACCAGGGCAAGTGGCTCACCGTGGGCCAAATTCAACAAAATTTTCCTCATTTGATGGGGGAACTCAATGAAATGGATACCATTGATTCCTAAGGATGGAGGATTTATCGAGGTGTATATTAGTGGAAACCCACCTGTTCCAACTGTCTCAAAACATTTTTTTGGCAATTTACTATTTTTAGCAATTTTTCAGGTCCTAAACTTTCGGGGCCATTTTGAGGGCCTAAACAGAGTTTTTTCACAATCAGGAACCTCAATGATCAATGAAAGAATGATTGACCCTATGAAATGAATCTCCTCGTCAATACCTTTCGAATGAGCTATCATGCGCCTAAAACAAAGATCGTATGCACAAGTTACAACCCTGGGAAGTTGATGTACCAACTTAACCCAACGGGGCCCACATGACTTTTGGTGCTTCATCTCTTAGGGTTAGGTTTTTCTTATGTATATTTTTTTTTTCATTCATGTTTATGCTAAAAATTCATTTGGGAGCCTCATTGTAACAATCTTCTTGCGAATGAGCGTAGTCGTCACATCTCTTCTTAGAGATAAGTTGCCACCATTATAACAAGCTTATTTCAATCTACATTTTACAATCTCAACATGCAGATAAGCTTATTTATTATTTAAGAGAAGTCAGGTTTTAATGGATCTCTATTATTATTATTCATTATTTCAATGTGTTAATATTATAAATCTGTGTTTTCATTCCGTTCCACTCATAAATCTGGATTAGGGATGCTCTTGGAAGGTCAATAGTCACAGTTGTTTGTTTCACCTTCCCGATATGCCATAGGACAAAATAAAATGAAATAAAGAAAACTTGAGTAATGCCTTGAATTCCTCCCATTTCATCACCATGGGATTCTTTCCTATCCTCAATGCATCCACATAACTCTCCCACCACAATAAAGCATGTCTGGTCATCTTCAAATGAGTAAGGGAGATTTGTTGTGTTTCTTGGATTTGATAAAGATCAAACTAAACTTCCAATTGTTTCAACCAACTATCCAAGGCTTCAACATTATTTTGTCCATTAAACATGGGTATTTCTATCTTCTCTTCAACTATGAAAGGAACACTGGAAGATGAAGAAACGTTGTTGTCATTACCTAATTTTCCACATGTCTCTCCTTTATAAATTTTTGGACAAGAATTGTGTTATTCATGCTCAGTCTCTGCTGAGTGTGCTTCCTTACCCTTCATTACAATAAATTATGTCACCAAATCTATCAATGTAGCAATGTTTTTCTCCAACCAAGACAATATGACCTCTGGGTCTTCCTTATCATCTCGTTCATGATGATTCCACACAATTGATGGTTCTCTACTTATCTGTAGGCTTGAGAACAATGCTTGTCCATTGTTTTGGTACTGGTTGCAGGTGTTTACCATGCAAGTATTCTCTAAGCCTTCATAACTTGCTTTGATAGCATCTAATTTGTAAACGATACACCTATAGCTTGTCTGCCTCACCGACATGGATTCTATTGTGGAATAAAACTTTTATTTCAATCTTGATCTTCTTCGTCTGGTTATCATCCTTGCAATATGCCAATCAATCGAGTCTACCAAATAATAAACTAGTTGACCAACCACTAGTAGAGTCGACCTTATAGATGACCAGTCGAATGGTCTAATGGTTGGGTCAACCGAATGGAACCCCAGTTGAATGCTTTGATGGTTAGGTTGACCAAATGAAATCCCAGTCGAATTATTTGATGCTCAGGTCGATCAAATGAAAGGTCGATCGAATTATTTGATGGTTGGGTCAACCAAATGAAAGCCTGGTCGAATTATTTGATGGTCAGGTTGATAAAAGGAAATCTTGGTCGAATGCTTTGATGGTCAGTTCAACCAAAGGAATGCACAATCAAATGCTTTGATGATCGGGTCGACCAAAGGAAAGTTTGGTAAAATTATTTTATGGTTGGGTCGACCAAAGGAAACTCCGATTAGAATGGGTCGACCAACGGTTGAAAAAAAATATATTGAGGTGGATTCAATCTTCAACAACAAATGAAAAAGTTTGTAGGGCAATTTGGTGACCCTCAACAACTAAAAAAACATATAGGGGCTATTTTGCTTCCCCACAACAGACAAAAAAATACAAGGGGTGAATTTAGATGTTCATCAATGAAGAAAAATGCCCATGGGTCTCTGAATTCTCCCAAGTAAGTATAACTTTTCCCAGGCATTAAATAAAACACCTAAGGGTCCGTAAATTCACCCAGGTAAGTATAAACTCACCCATGTATTTTTAAGTTTTCCCAGACAAGTTTAAATTCTCCTAGGCAATGAGAGTATGCTTTGGACGAGTGTTACAGGCTAAAAACAAAGACTTCAATGGAGTATCCATAAATTCTCATAACTCAAAACCAAATTCCCAAAACATACATTTCAATAACTCATAGATTCAACATTTAAATGGGACTTTTATTAAATTGGGAAGAAAACTACAATGGGGTGAGCTATACACAGTATTTGTGTATTATTACTAACTGACAATACAAAATTACAGATGCCAAGGCTCAGAGACACCCTTGTTCAGAGTGAAAAGGCACATTAACTCCTTCATCCACTCAACTTTGAGCAGGCTACCCTCTTTGAGCTCCCATTTTTGTTGTTGTCCTTCCCTCTTTCTCCTTTCATCTCCCTTCCTTCCCCCCTTCTTCACTGTTTCTCTCATTAATTTTAATGGGATGCTCTTGGAAGGCCAAAAATCACAGTTGTTCTTTTCAGCTTCCCATTATGCTAGATGAAAAAATAAAATGAAATAAAGAAAACATGTGCATTTACAACATTTACAAATATTTTCCAAGATCCAATTCAGATTAATAGTGGGGCACATAAAGACTATGTCAACGTTGCATCGTTATCCTTCAAGAATATGGTTGCGAGATGTCCTTTGGAAGTAGATTTGTAGAGAAACTGTTTCTGGCCCCTTTTGCAAGCATTGTCCCAACAAAATGGTCACCATACTATAGTGGCCACATTTGGTTGCATGGATGTCCAATTTTGTTCACAACATGTTCTTTCGATTGTTCATCATCATCTAGAATCCTGAAAATAAATCATCACATAGGCCCATGGTGATACGTTTAGGGGGTGGTGGATTGATTGGGTGGCCTCCTGTGGTTTGGACGATGGCAAAAAATCTAGAATAGTTCTCTCTATTATTTTATTTCGAAAAACTTCATGGTAGGGGTTGCACTCATGGGCTTATTTCTCCACTACAACTTATCCACATGTTTTTTTTCTTTGATAGATTTCCATTTGAAGTAAAATAATAAGGACTCTTCAATTTTTAAGGTCGTGTCTGCAATATTAGTGATGGAAGAATGGTTTTAGAATCTACCATCGACATGTTACCTACAATGGACCTATAAATCATATTTTATCGGTTTCAACATGATTTTGTATGATGAAGAAAGGGACTAAGTGTATGTACTATAAAAAACTTGAAATCGGTCATTGTTGTGGCTGTGAGTGTGAACCCATTGGTTTTTATGGTCCCGTCTCTTCCCATCTTCGATAGGAGAAATAGAAGGCCCGCATCAGGAAAATACCCACAAGGTAAGATTCACATAATTTTGTTCCTTTGGGAATATGTTTTTGGAGTAAACTCATGAGGGAAGTGAATTTCTTGTCTCTTTAATTTTAAATCAATAGCCTAATTAATTTTCTCTGATATTAGTACACCGACACATAATTATCTCCTAAATGAAAATTGAGATATGTTGCACATAGTTCTCACTTGAATGCATATTGAGATATGGTATTAAATCTCTTCCAAGAGTAATTTTTTTTTATGGGTGTAACCTAGAAACACTCCAAGTTCACAATATACTACAGTGTTGTTTCAATTTACCTTAACACTGGCACATATGTATGGAATATTCACAACCATGAATTAAATTATGTAGCACTTACCTATGTTCAATTGGATTTTTTGCAATATGTGAAAAAAACATTGTTGTTTGATTTCTTCTTTTCCCATAATTAATTTTTTTATGGTATGGCCCAAATAGCCTAGCACATAGAGATTTTGTAGGTGTACTCTCGTTGAAGAAAGAAGCTAAGTTCCAATGGAATGAGGATTGCCAGAAAGGATTTGATACATTGAAGTAGAAATTAGTGACTGTGTCGATTTTGATCTTTCCAAATTGGAAGGAGTTCCATGATCATGTGGATGCATCATCCATAGCTTTGGGCACATTATTATCTCATCCAAGAGAAGGATACATAGACCATCTAATTGCAATTGTAAGTAGGAATCTTTCAACAATGGAAAAGAATTACACTACCACAAAATGAGAAGGATTGACAATGGTATATGTGTTGCTGAATTTTAGACACTATTTATTGGGGTCTCACTTTAAAATGTACATATACCATTACGCACTAAGATACTTAGTGAACAAGCCAGTGTTAGGGGGGAGAATATGAAGATGGTTTTTGTTGTTCCAAGAATATGATTTTGAGGTTATTGTGAAACTAGGGAAGTTGAATGCAGGACCAAATCATTTATCGCGGATAATATCATGAGAAGATGTAGGGAATATAGATGACATCTTGTCATATGTGTAGTTATTTGCAGTTAAAATGGTGGATGACTACTTCAAATACATTGTGCAGTTTTTAAGTACAGGAATGGCCCTGTCAGACCTAGCAGTTACGCAAAAGAAACAATTAGTGGTTAAAGCAATAGACTATCAGTTACTTGCAGGGAAATTATAAAAATTAGGTGTCGTTGGGATATCAAGACGATGTACGTTAGAGCATGAAAGGACATTGATATTATTAGAAGCACACAAAGGTATTGCAGGAGGACATTATGAAAGTAAAGAAACAAAACATAAGATTTTGTGCATAGGGCTTTAGTGGCCCACACTTCATAAGGATGCTAAAGAATATTTTCAGGCATGCGATGTTTGTCAAAGGATGGGAAATCCATCCATAAGGGATGATATGCCTTTACACCCACATGTTACATTGCAGGAATTTGATAAATAGGAAATACACTTTGTTGGACCGATCAACCCACTAGTGAGAAGATCAAGAGCTAGGTATATGATTGTTACAGGAGAATCCCCCTGTAGACAAGTGGATTCCCTCTTGGATACTAGACCCCTATAACCAAGACAAAAAGGTGCTAATGTGGACACTGGAATTTCTTTTCATGAAGCTAAACTATTCAAGGAAGAAGAAGAAAGAAAGATAAATACCTTTACTGATGTTTGTCCTTGCTCGATCTAGGATGATCTTGATCTCCAAGTTCTTCAAAAGGTATTGCAATATAATAGGTAGCAACAATGAAACATACTTCCTACTCTAACATGATTAGATTCATAATAGATCTATCAAAAGAAACAAGTTAATGAAACATACACAAACTTAAAGGAAATAGGCCAAGCACATATTTATATTAATGAAAACAAAGCAAAGTGCTTACATGATTTGAAAATAGGGGACTGACTTGTTATGCTATGCAAGAACCCTCTATTCCATTAAAATAAACTTTTCAGGACCTTTCTCAATGTCTTAGTTATGCAAGAGAAATTATGTGCCAAGTTTATGCATCTTATTTTAAATGTTCATGTGTGAGGTCTTTGTAAGATTAAATATGTTGTTTTCATAAATACAACAACAAAAATAACTTGCAGAAAATAATAACTAGAAAACACTCACAATAAGAGCAACATGATAAAGGAGTTCACCCCCAACTGGGCTACATCTCCTTGAGCCTCCTTCAATGGACTTGGCTCTTTGGGATTAGTTTGTCAAAGTTTCTTTTACAAGATGCTGCTCAACTCCAATGTATTTTCTAACTGTACCATTGGGTTCAAAATACATAAAAACCCCAGAAATGACTAATAGAACTCTGAAAACGGACCATGGCTCATCCAGGCATGACCTCTTCTACATGTGGCCTTGAGCTTCCCTGAGCTTCCTTGTGGAAAAAACACCTATAAAAGTACTCAAATGCCTCTGAAACTTGTCCCAATATGTTAAGAGCATAACAATTAGCCAAAAATGACTATTCAGTCACAGAAAACATACTTGGGCTCATCTGAGCATGACCTCAATCAATGAGGGATTCAAGCTCCCTAGAGCTCTCTAAAACTTCAATGGTGAAATACTTTCAAAAGAAGTTTTCAAATTCCTTTGAAAACTATGCCAATGGATTCAGAACGTCCAAAAACCCGTAGCTGGGCTTTTTCGACACATCATTTGGCCAAAATGAAGAAGATAGGCCTCCTGCCATTTTCCTCCTTCAAGCTTGTTGTCTCTGGTTCGCCAAAATGCACCTCTGTGCGTCCCACCTAGCACACATGCTCAATCCCATGCTAAAACCTAGCATCGGGCGCAACCGCAAAACGATGCAAACTATAGGACAGTTAATGGAATTAAGTCCCCCAAATCCGGAGGTGTTGGGCGCATGGGGGCCATGTGACCACGTCCCATGCATTTTCTGGGCTTCCATTGCAAGTCAGTTTAAAACATGACAAGTGTCACACGATGGGTGCGCTGAGTGTCGGGCGAATGGGGAAAAGAACCATTTTAAAAAAAAAGTGCTTGAAACCCACGCGCATTCTCCGTGTGACAAAGGGTCACATGTTAAAACACATAAAATCGAGGGTTGGGGCTAAGCCCTAGCCCGGACCTCGCACCAACTTAAACATAGCACGAATTTAAAATAATTTGCAATTGTTATATGTTAAGAAACAAATGTGTGGTGCATTGGTTGCTCGGACTTTGCTAAGACTTTGGACAGAGGTGGAGGTTCGGGGTTCGAATCCCACGGACTCCACAAAAATTTTGAACTACACCATATACAAAGGTGCCATGTGGCACCAAACCATTTTCCACAATGATGCCATGTGTCAGCAGTCTATTCATCCATGTGTCCTACCAACAATGCCTGCCATGTCATCATCCATACGGACTGTACGGACTGTACAGTCATCACACATTTTTTTTGCTTGTTTGACAATTCGAATAGAACACGATATCTCTCTCATCTGACGTTCATTTGAACCCAAAGGAATTACATTGGGTTCTTGACAACGAGGGCTACGCACCTGTTCGTTTTGAGGCAATTCCAAGAACTTTGATTTTTGAGAAAAATTTTGACCCCTGGTCCAGATTCTTATCACACCTTCCCACTGAAAGGTGTTTGGACCCACAAAATCTTATGATTATTTTTCTAAGCTTCAATACTCTTCTGCTTCCAAGTTCTATCAACTAATTCTACTTGAAAAGTTTTTTTGACAATCACCTGGATACCTTGACATGCCTTGCACTGCAATTGGCTATGTCCCTCAACCACTATTCTCTGGCTACTGTTGACCCACTGTTCTCCTTGTTCTTGGAATATTGATATCCTTCCCACTGAGAATCAAGTCCCTCTTGTGAACTCTTTTGCGTCAAAACAATCCGCTCTCCAATGGCTGCAAAAACTTTCCTGCAACATCTTGTCACAAACCAAGAAAACCATCAATCTTGAAAACAAATTTATACAAGACTGAAAATGATGCCAACAAAGTCTTTTTTCTCTTCAAGCAAACGATGGCATCTTGTACTTCATCAAAGCACATGGCATTTTCCTGCATCTTGGTGTTCTCAAAATTGACTTACAAGCCAACAAACACCATCGACTAAACATAAGTCGAAAAACATGATCGACACAACATAGTCGTCAAGACAACATCGACACAAGTCAAGACTCATTTGAAACATATCAACCTTCCCCAAATGACAAGTCGACATTCATGATACACAATCATGTTACAATCATGAGTCATTCATGATGACCTATCCCCAAGTTCACTGTTTACACACACACAAAAACACATGTATGTGCATAGATCTTCAACTCTCCTTCAAGTACAAACATAAGTACATAAACCCAAAACATGTGGGTACATAAGAGATAAATATGAAAAAGATATATGGCTGTAACAAGTGAGCATCATACCCCTCTTTTACACCCTCCTGGCGAAGTTGTGCAACAACAAGAATGCCTTCAAATGAATTGCATTCACATGCAAACTTGCATCATACAAGTTGTGATAAATCACTGCAACTTGTCATACTCTCAACATAAATGCATACATAAGGCTGAAATGTGCATCTACAACAGAAAATGCAAGCCTTACTTGCTCAAGAAATCTAACCATTTCTTACCAAGACAACTCAATGGTGACTTTTTCTGATGAAAATCCTCTTCTTGTGAATCATCTTGACTCACATCGATGATGGAATCTCCTCTTCCATTCTTGCCAATCTCTTTATCCATCTACTTCTTGTGATGTGGATGAGTGGTTGGATGCAATGTCCAACATTGGTCAATGAGATGACCCCTCTTCTGGCAATGAGTGCAAATATTTTGCATCCTCTTTTCAAGTTGTCTTTGCTTGGAAAGTTTTCTAAAAGTGGTCAATCTTTTCCAACATTTTGAAACATGATGGTTATATAAACCACAATATGTACATGGACTTTTTCTTCCATTTTTACATGCAAATTTATCATGCTTAACATAATCAAAAGCAACTGAATCATAGGTAGAATTATACCTTGAACATTCACCTTTATCGCCTTCTTGAGGAGGTGAATTGGAAGAGTTACCAACTCTCTTTTGAACACCAACAATAGTTTTCTTGTCTAGATGGCTGTCATAACTCTCTTGTTTCACACATTTGCATTCATCTTGAACACAAGCTTTGCATGCTTGAGAAATTGAACTTGCAACAAAATTTGTTCTTGGAACTTTTTCCCTTGTCTCCTCAACTTTGGAATTTGCTCCATCTCTTTGTTCATATCCAAGACCACAATACTTGGGTCTCTCTTCAACAACAATAGGCTCAACAATGCCTTGTGCATGCTTGCCTA
>ML777628.1:661167-677528 GCA_009831015.1 Picea engelmannii | reverse complement strand
ACAAAATTTGTTCTTGGAACTTTTTCCCTTGTCTCCTCAACTTTGGAATTTGCTCCATCTCTTTGTTCATATCCAAGACCACAATACTTGGGTCTCTCTTCAACAACAATAGGCTCAACAATGCCTTGTGCATGCTTGCCTAATCCTCTACCTTCATAGCCCATTTTTAACAATAAATTGGACCCTATTCCTCTTCTGTGATTTTCAAAAACACCAAAGCATTCATCTTGAGAGGAATTTGAAGATAAACTAACATTACATACCTCATGTTCATGCATGTACTTGGTAAGGGTTTCCTTTGTCTCATGGAGTTGAGTCTCCTTCTCATGCAACTTTTCAAGAAGTTGGTCGTTCTCCTTCTTCATGGCCATCAACTGCTCTTGAAGGACAATGCTCTCTTCTCTATCTTCCCACAATTCTTGTACCATATCTCTCATGGTTACAAAATCCTTCAACATCTCTTTGTCAAATAACTTGGATAATGAAGATGTATGAGAACTATCAATGTTTGAAGCTTCCTCCATCCTTGCAAGATATCAATCTTCAACACAAAACTTGCACAATAATACCAACAACTAAATCTCTAGCTATCAATGGAAATCACATGAGCAAAACAAACTAAGCTCTGATACCACCTGATCTGAAAATAGGGGGCTGACTTGTTATGCTATGCAAGCACCCTCTATTCCATTAAAATAAACTTTTCAGGACCTTGCTCAATGTCTTAGTTATGCAAGATAAATTATGTGCCAAGTTTATGCATCTTCTTTTAAATGTTCATGTGTGAGGTCTTTGTAAGATTAAATATGTTGTTTTCATAAATACAACATCAAATATAACTTGCAGCAAATAATAACCAGCAAACACTCACAATAAGAACAACATGATAAAGGAGTTCACCCCCAACTGGGCTACATCTCCTTGAGCCTCCTTCAATGGACTTGGCTATTTGGGATTAGTTTGTCAAAGATTCTTTTACAAGATGCTTCTCAACTCCAATGGATTTTTTGACTATACGATTGGGTTCAGAATACATAAAAACCCCAGAAATGACTAATAGAACTCTGAAAACGGACCATGGCTCATCCGAGCATGACCTCTTCTACATGTGGCCTTGAGCTTCCCTAATATTCCTTGTGGAAAAAACACCTGTAAAAGTACTCAAATGCCTCTAAAACCTATCCCAATGTGTTCAGAGAATAACAATTAGCCAAAAATGACTATTGAGTAACAAAAAACAGACTTGGGCTCATCTGAGCATGACCTCAATCAATGAGGGCTTCAAGCTCCCTAGAGCTCTCTGAAACTTTAATGGTGAAAAACCTAAAAATTAAGTCTTCAAATGCCTTTGAAAATTGTGCCAATGGATTCAGAACGTCCAAAAATCCCTAGCTAGGCTTTTTCAGCACCTCATTTGGCCAAAAAATGAAGAAGATAGGCCTCCTTCCATTTTCCTCCTTCAAGCTTGTTGTCTCTGGTTCGCCAAAATGCACCTCTGTGCATCCCACCTAGCACACGTGCTCAATCCCGTGCTAAAACCTAGCACCAGGCGCAACCACAAAATGGTGCAAACTGTAGGACAATTAACGGAATTAAGGCCCCCAAAGCCGGAGGTGTTGGGTGCATGGGGGCCATGTGACCATGTCCCACACATTTTGTGGGCTTCTGTTGCAAGTCAGTTTAAAAAATGACAAGTGTCACGCAATGGGCACGCCAAGTGTCAGACGAATGGGGAAAAGAACCGTTTTAAAAAAAAGTGTTTGAAACCCACACGCATTCTCTGTGTGACAAAGGGTCACATGTTAAAAAATACAAAATCGAGGGCTGGGGCTAAGCCCCAGCCCGGAACCCGTGCCAACTTAACCATAGAACGAATTTAAAATAATTTGCAATTGTTATATGTTAAGAAACAAATGCGTGGTGCATTGGTTTCTCGGACTTTGCTAAGACTTTGGATAGGGGTGGACGTCTAGGTTTTGAATCCCATGGACTCCACAAAAATTTTGAACTACACCATATACAAAGGTGCCACGTGTCACCAAACCATTTGCCACAATGATGCCACATGTCAGTAATTTATTCATCCACATGTCCTGCCAACAACGCCCACCACGTCATCATCCGTATGGACTGTATGGACTGTACAGTCAGCACACATTTTTTTTGCTTGTTTGACGATTTGAATAGAACGCGATATCTCTCTCATCCGACGTCCGTTTGAACCCAAACAAGTTGCGTTGGGTTCGTGACGATGAGGGCTATGCACCTGTTCGTTTTGAGGCAATTCCGACATTTTATATTTTTGAGCAAAATTTTGACCCCTGGTCCAGATTTTGATCATTACAACCATAGATGTAGATGCAGTAGCTTCACCAATATCTCTTTGTCTAGACCCTTTGCTCAAATAATCCACGATAAGAATGACTATAACTTCACTAATAAATCTCCCTTATGAAATCATAAGTTTGATGCCTCTAAACTGCCATGTACTCTTACCATGAGAAGGCCACCTTATATAAGCTTGGAGAGACCCAACCACCTTAGAGATTCTTGGGATAGGTTCAGAATATTTCTCCTTCATTTGTGGATCCTCCCTAAGATCCATCCTTGACCTCATATTCAAATCCAATTGATTTCCAAGATGAAAGGGATTTTTCCCTTATTTTCCTCAACAACCCAAAATTGGTCAAACAGGCCAGCGCTCCCCCAAAAAGTGTGCCTAGAGCGTTGCAAAGCTCCCCAAATGAAGGTTATAGAGCACTGACACTCCCTAATAGTGGGAAGGGGAGATCTACCCAAAATCCTTCAAAAAACCCCAACGCTCCCCCAGAATGGTGTCCTGAGTGTTGTAATGCTCCCCCAAAGAGGGGTAGGGAGTGTTGGCACTCCCTGACAGTCAGTATGGGAGAGTTTCCCTTCAAAAATATTTTTTAAGTGGTATTTTCCATGGAAAATGCTTCGTGCTCCTCATAAGATGATTTCTCCTTCTTAAACCAGTCTTTGAGCATGTCTCAAGTGTCCTTGTGATGTCGTTCGAGACACGACATGGGTAAGATGAATGTATGATGTCTGTGACACTTGCGACACTTATGGATAAAAAGAGACACTTGTGACGAAGACAATAGGTCATCATTGAAGTGAGTAATTTTGATGTGTAACAAATTGCCCCCAAAAGTACGAAGTTAGAAGACAAAAATTGATGACTAAAGTACTTTGTAGACTCTTTCAAGCAAGGATATGGATGTGGAGAAACTGGTAGAAGTTGCACACAACCATCAAACACATACAATGACATGTTTCAAACCCAAGGTAGGCATACCTATGCTTGGGTGATAAAGACTTGCAAGGTATGTCCTCCATAAGATACACTGCGGATCCATAATTATATTAACAAAGAGTATAGCCACCAAAGATACAATGTGGATCTATACTTCCATGACATGAAATGATCGTAGCCATGAAAAGTACATAGTGGATCTACAAGACGACAAGACATAGCCACAGACCAATACAAAGTGGATCTATGCAATAGTATATGTGTCAATCTTCAAAAGAAAATCCATCGCAACCTAGACAAAGTATATATCAGAGTGATCACTCAACCCAGGGCCTTCTTACTGATCCCGATGCAGTATGAGTTTAACCATGTGAATAGATGTTTTGATGTCAAACATGGCAGAAACCACTTGATTACCGGTCGATGAGGTAAACTATTAACAAGCACGAGGGAAATCACCATTGATGTCAATGATCCCCAAGATACTCTAGTACATTCCAATGAATGTGAATAGATGAGATGAATTCGAACATTCATATAATCATCCGATCAGGGGTCAATGATGCAAACCCACTATCAAAAGCGAGGAGTCCTACCATTGAGGAATGCAGGTCCCAAGGTACTAATTGGTTTCTAAGTCAAGTTCCTAGATAATGTGTTGAAGTAGACAGGAACAAACTCGTCGTAGGAGAGCCTTGATGTATCCCCCATCAACGACACGAAACTGACACAGAGATGTAAATTGGTAGATCAAATGAACATGGACTGACACAGGTATTGAAACTAGAAATTTTTGATTGTTGACTCTCAAGGAAGATACTTCCCTTGAACACTAAGGCATAACAACAAAAACATGACATGGACCAAAACACGATGATGCAATGGATACGGTAACTTTCGTCGGGTGACCCAAAGGAGTAAGAAAACTTAGAGGATTGGTTTAGTGTAGAGGCTCAGCAGATTAAAATGCGTGCAAAGACAAAGTGTCGTGTTCAAGGGTGACCATAAGAGTGACTTGTAATGTTCTCAAAAATGGCTTGGCTTGCTTCCTTCAATTTTTTTCCCCATCCAGATAAATGAGTACCTCTTTTTTATTTAATGAGCTTGAGGAGGGTAACACATGCTTGATATAACTCACCTTCGGTAAGTCCATATTCCTTTATTTAATAAACTGGAAGAAGTAAGGGTTCAGTCCCATATGGGCCCTTCAATGTATGATTGTTTAATGAGTCCAGAGAAGGTAAACTCAATGGTTTTTCACATTTAGAGAGTCTGAAAATGACTTGAATATGACTCTAGTGTTGTCCTTTTTCGTAATGTTAGTCTTGCGAGGCCGAAAAAGAGATAAATTGTCACTCAAAATACGCCCTTTAAAACCTTTTAACGAGTGGGAAAGGAAGCAAGATCACTCGGCAATATTTTCACGTTTAGAGAGTCTGAAAAGATCTTAAAGACGATTCCAGGGGGTTCCTTTTTCATATAACCTTTACGAGTCTGAACAAGTGACAAAATTCTACTTGGTTGTGTTCTCATGTTTTTTACGACCACGAGAAATAACAAAGACTAAGCTCAGTGCTCTGCCCCCATCTTGAAAGCTAGTGGATTAAATCCAGAATGATCATCAAAGGTTGGAGACATGCCCCCCAAGCTTCAATTCATTCACCGACTTTGAGGTTGTCACCAATTTATGTACTATATGGAGAAAAAGGATAAGGGTGGATGAAATGAAGGTTCAAATATGAGACCTAATGAAAGACTCAACTCAACATCTATGAGATATCGCAAAAGACTTGACCTGACAGGAGAGGTGATTGTGGAGGGGCAAGTCTTCATGGTACTTGGAATCGACGTTGTCTAGGCTCACTCGGGCTCCTTGGAGGGTATACCCATGATTATGTATGGGATCTTGCACCATGGTGTAAGTTCATTAAGAAGGTCGTCAACGTAACTTTTCCACCTACTCTATCTCAACCCCTTCTTACTTTGTTCCTGCGACATTGGATTTCATCACCAACTCGTGTGCTCATTGTGAGAAGGTTTTGTTTTCTTGCTTGCTTACTAGATTTTTAGCGTGTGTTGTTTGTTCTCCCTAGCATAATCTAGGTTGGATCTTTATTTTTATGGTGTCAGTTCTCGGAATGACCAATGAAGGAACCCCTTTGTTAGGGGAACCCTTTATTTTTCCTTCTTATGGAAATGTTGGTCCTCCTTACATTGCTACTTTGAGCCTTCCATGTCTCACAATTGGGTTACCGGTATGGTTGTTTTCTACTCCGGTGATCTTAAATGCAGGTGCTTTATATGTAAGCACACCACCCACACATCAACCTCATGTCGACCTTTCTCCTTCTTCAGCTGTCATGTCTTCTTCCATTTCTCCTTCTTCACCTAGTGAAAGCGCTAAAGTGAGTAGCCAGGTTGATAAGAAGAAGAAGAAACAAAAAGAAAAGAAGAATAACTAGAAAAGGACCAAGCCTCCAACCATATTAGATGTTGGATCCAAGCAACCAACTACCATTAATCATACTAGGAGTGTTGATGAGGTCGACAAGATTAAATCGAAGAATATGGAACCCAAATTCCATTGTAGTCTTTGTAGGGGTGACCACTTCCTAAGGGATTGCCCTGGTCTTCCCAAAGTCTTAGAAATGTGGTCCTCCACATTATTGACCCCTGCTAGACATGTTGGTGACACCCCATCAACTAGTGAAGTTAAGGTTGGTAAGAAGAAGAAAACTATCAAAGTTTCTTGTATGTTATGCAAAGGTGATCATTATTCTCACCTTTGTCCTTGTATGGACAATGATTCTTCTCTTTTGGAAAAGTTTCAACTTCCAATTGGTTATCGTAAGATTTCCCCCAACCCATCGTTAGTTGATGGAATGGTCAATCCGGTTCCATCCCTAGTCAATCTGGTTGATCAGGTGGTCAATCTAGTTTCATCCTCGGTTGAACCACTAACCAAAGTAGCTAATCTATTTCCATCATCGATCAGCCCGAATTTTCCTCTGAAAAGTGAAACCCAAGTGAATGATCCAGTCCCTTTATTGGTCATTCCCACCCTTCATCTGAAGAGTGCCAACGTGGTCAATCCCACTCCTCCTTTGACAAGTGTCAAATTGGTTGCTTTGGTCCTTTCATCGGTCAGTTCGGTTGATCATGTAGTCAATCTGGTCACGTCCTTAGTTGAACCAATCGACAAAGTGGTTGATCTGATCCCATCTTTGATCGATCTCACTCTCCCGTTAGAGAGTGCAACTCAAGCGGTCGATCATTTTCCACCTATCGACCCCATTATCCCCTTAGAGAATAAAACCCAAGTGGTCAATTTGATGTCATTATCAATCAATCCTACTCTCCTGCTAGAGAGTAAACCCAATTCTACCCACCTTTTTCTCATTGATACAACATTTACCGTGCTGGGGGGCATTCCTCCTTCTCCCGCGAAACCCCCTCCAAATAATGAGGCCATCATTTTTTATTGGGGTGTGCTAACTGGACCTCTTCTTCCCTCTCACATTTATTTCAAGATTACAGTATAGTTTTATGGTCGAGACATTCCTCATGCCCTGATAGATGAAGGTTCGTCCGTTAGTATTTTGTCCTCTATTGCTTGGCAAGCTTTGGGTTATCCTCAGCTTGTGCCGGTTACCCAGACTTTGTTCGCTTTTAACATAAGAACTAGTCACCCTTTAGGGATCCTTCATCAGTTTCCCGTAACTTTGGGAGGGAAAACAATATTTATTGATGTTATGGTAGTCCAAGACCCCTTGGATTTCAATTTACTCCTTGGGAGAGATTATGTCTATGCCATGAAAGCTATTGTGTCCACTTTTTTGTGTGTGATATATTTCCTGCACGATGGAAGAATGGTGACTATTGATTAACTTTCATTTCTTGGCCCTGACTTGACCATCAACCCATTGACCTCCCTAAATGGTTCTTATATGTACTCGGTATCACCCCTGCCACAAGTCAATTATGTGGTGTTATCTCCCATGAATTCAACTCTAGATGACTTAGATCCAGTAGTTTACATGGTGATCTCTTCAGTAGGGATATTGGAGCCTGATCTCCTTACCCCTGTTGCGGCCCTCAACATGTGTTCCTTCCAGAGAATTCTTCTTCCATCCAATGAAGATCTCTTGGAAGCCATGACTGAGTTTTGTCCCTTGACATGGTGTAATTCTAGAGCATTATCCTCTTGGGAGCCATGATCAAGAAGCTACGAGCATAGTTTCTCTTCTCTGTGGCAAGCTCATTAAAAAATGAAACAAGGGCCACGAGCATGGTTTCTCTTCTTTGTGGTAAGATCATTAAAAAATGAAACAAAAGATATGAGTATAGTTTTTCCTCTCTATAAAAAGCTCGTTAAAAAATTAAACAAAAATTTGGGGATTCAACCCAGAGCCTTGAGCATAGTTATTTTCTTGTGTCGAGCTCGTTAAAAAATGAAACAGTCACCTCTCCTGTCAGGTCGAGTCTTTTGCCAGATCTCATAGATTTCGAGTCGAGTCTTTCATTAGGTCTCGTATTTGAACCTTCATTGCATCCACCCTTATCCTTTTTCTCCATCTAGTACAGAAATTGGTGACAACCTCAAATTCATCATTGAGGTGAGTAATTTTGATTTGTAAGAATAATCACTACGACATAGTATTTGACCAGATGGGAAGAAGAAGCACCAGTCATAGACTGCACTACAGTGACTAATTTAAGGTTTATATTTTAGAATGTAGTTACACAATTTGGATTCTCTTGCATTCTACTGAGTGATCAGGGGACACAATTCCTGAATAGGACAATTGCAACATTGACTAAGGAATTTCAAATTCATCATCAAAGGAGTACGTTGTATCACCCTCAGGCTAATGGGACAACAAAATATTTTAATAAAATTATGTATAATTCTCTAACAAATATCTACAATGTAAGAAGGGATGATTGGTACTTAAGGATTCTTGCAGTATTATGAGAATATAATACTACAAGTAAAAAGTTGATTGGGAAGACACATTTTAGGTTGGTCTATGGGAAAGAGGCAGTAATGTCGATGGATTTTATTGTGCCTAGCCTATGCATTGTAGCAATTACTGATATTTCAGAATCTGGCATAGTAGAAGAAAGATTGTCACATGGTTCCATCATCCAGTTCAAAAGAACAGAGAAAAGGCATGGCATGACAGACATATTAAACAAAACAAGTTTCAAGTGGGGGACTTAGCATTACTATATGAAAGAAAGTTTATGCAACATCCAAGGAAGGTTTGAATGCATTGGCTAGGACCATATGTGATTAATCATGTGACGGAGACATGTGTTGCGTAGTTGGAAACGTTAAATGGAGAAGTCCTACGAGGAATGGTGAATGGTAGTCAAAAAAAACTTTATAGGGACAACCGACCTACTGCACACTAGTTTGACTTGCATGAGAACCTTTTTATAATAGCAGTGTATTATAGTAGTCAAAAGAAAAATAAGAAGTAGAAAAAGGAAAAATATGAAAAAGTGGGAAAAGAGAAAAGAAAAACGAAGGAAAAACAGGAAAAAAAATGAAGTTACAATTAGAGTAAGGGTGAAAGAAAAGTGAGTGTTGCACAGATAAAAGAAACAATGCAAATATAGTTAGGTACAAATGGAAACAACATGCGGTACAAGACCATAATGACCGTTAAACACATTAAAAGGGAGAAAATGATGGTTAAATAGAGTTGATGACAAGTCATAAAGATGACACGTAGCCATAAATGGAAAAAATACATCGGAGATCAAGACATACTAGAATTACGAGGAAAAAATCCAGTGGCGGATTTGGTCATAAAGTAGCATTAGATCATGCATTGATTACACAAGTGGTGGATTATATCATTAATTCAGGCTCAAATGTATAGGGACAACTGTCGAAGCGCAATAAAATCACACCAAGGGTCGATGAGGAAAGGTTATTTGAATTCATAAGTGTTGTGAGAAGATAGAGTAAACCAAAGATGAATGAGAGCCGACATAGAGTATTTCTAGAGTCAAAAAAAGGGAGCATCAGTTGCAAAGAGAAATGGAACCACAAAAGGTTGGGGCACCAACTTTTGCATCACGAAAACCATCCCGAACATGACCACTGGTCACACCAAAATTCGAGGAAACACCTAGAGTTTCAGCTTCGTAGCCAAGACTTCCCAGGAATTACATATCACCGATAAAAGACACCGCACCACAGGTTAGACTGCCCAAGGATTCCAAATACCCGTTGGTTACTCCAGGAATACCACCTAGTTTCATTATTGAAGGGGACTTGATGGGAAAATTCGTTGCGTTGAATTTTTCAAACCATGACATAACAGATGCACAAAATCTTCTCGATTTAGCATGGGACAAGTATTTATGCACTAAAATCATACCAGGGACAAGTGCAATACTGGTCGAGCCACATAGAAAAATAAGGGATATTGAACTCGTTATAAATCCCACACTTTGGCCAAAGTCTAGAAATAAATGTTTGTGTCAAGATGTTATTGAGTTGCGTCCATGGAGGGACGTTATGGATAGATCCGCTAGTATTGATCAACACACAATTGATTTCACTAATAACGGGCTTACTGACAACATGGGAGGATCTAACAACATTATTCACAAAAAAGGTTGGGGAGAAGGCATTATTTAAAAGTATGAAAGAAAAGTTAAACACCTTTAGAGGAAAGAAAGGATTGGATGTCACCAACATAAGCGATGATCTATTTCAATTTTCAACGCAGGTATTGGCCTACAAATTTCTAAGGAAATGTTGGAAGGATGAGGTGTCGTTCGCAGTCATTGTCACTATGAAGAAGTGTGCAGAAGGAGTCCAAACAAATTGGGCCACATTTTTGGTTAATCATTTTCTGGTAGATTGCACTGAATCCCAGGAGAAAGGAATAGAATTTGACTATGCCTATCTTCTCATACTGATAGCATTGGTTTCCTCAAGGGAGCCTAATGATGGCCATTTTTTGAAGACATCTCACAGAGATCATGCAGTGGTGCGAATGACATACTGTGCATAAGGGGAGACAATAAGACAACAATGCCACTTTCTATGTCTACTTTGACATGATCATGCACATTATAGAAAACACATTGTGCATCACTTCCCAGACTATGGAGAACTATCAGGATATTGTGTGCTTGAAAGAAGGGATGCAACACATGTATATCAAAGATAAAAGAGACCCGACATTCCACTGGCTTCCAAAATGATACAAGTTGATAGAGGAGGATGTATACCTTATTTCCAATGATTGGGACGAATAATGGAAACTCCCAACTAAAGAAACGAGGCACCCTAACAAGGAGGAGGAATGAGACAATGAATATGAATAACTAGATGGGGCATAAGGTGGTGAACAAGGAAATGGCACCAAGGACATGCAGCAGAAAGTCCCAGAAGCAAGGCACAAAAGGAAATATAAAGGTAAAGTTCCAACACCATCTCCATGCAACAATATGAAAGCACATAAACCACCTTCTATCTACACCTTAACATATGATGATATCTAATGAATCAACTATCAAGTAAAGGATGCCATAGAGGAGGTAGTTCAATAGGTGTTGCAGCTACATGAAGAGATGAACATGAAGGTGCAAGAGAAGTTGATGATCTTGCAATAACGGTTGGAGGTAGTGAGCATAGCACCAAAGAAAAAATCCAGTGAAGGAACATCAACAAGCCCGACTAGGGAAGAAGGGGCGACCACTTCTTCTTTTCAGAGATGGGAAAAAGGTGCAGGTGTTGAAGATCTCACTAGATGTAATTGAGTTCTTGAAATCTAAGATGTAGGAGTAGGTACAACTATTAAGTAAACTAGACTTAGTCATTTCACAGATTCCCACATTAGTGCTACAAGTCTTGCACACTGGTATTGTGTAGAAAATATGATTCCACGTAGACTCACCATCAAGCAAGTTGGTGAAGGTAGCGGTGGAGAAGATAGAGATGCAACAAGATTATACAAATTATTTACAAGATAAGATCATGGATGAGGAAAAGGTCGAGATAATATTGAAGGAAACGGAAGAGGCTAATCAATAGGCAGAGAAAATACAACAAGTCATCCAGAAACTCTATAAGAATATTCCAGAAATTTCGATGGTAGTAGAAGCCATACTTGAAGAGCAAGTCTAAAAATTCAGGGAATTCATTAAAGGATTATGCACCATGATCGAATACTTGGAATCGTGCACCACACCAGGGACACCACCAGAGGAAAAGACACAAAGAGAAAGAATCGATATGACCTCAGTAGAAATTATTAATATTATGGACGAGGAGTGTGTGAAGCTATGTGAGGAAACCATGCTGATTTGGAAAAATTTGATGGAGAATCCAGAGATGAAGGTTATGGAAGCTAGATTAAGGGATGTGCATGAAAATGCGTAGAAGGTTTCGGAGAACATAAGTACACTGCCACCAGCTGAGCGCATGATGACCATCCCGGAAAACAATGATATGAAAATACCACATGAGTTCTAATACCAACTTGATATGAAATATCAAACAAACTCTGATATTAATCCATCCCAAAGAATCCTTATATGCTAATAAGTTCATATGGAGATAGTAAACATCTGACCAGATTCTGGAAATTGAAGATCGCTTGAGTATTTGCAAAATATCATGTGGATGTCTTACTTATCCATAAACTCATAAATGTCGATGAATAACTTGAAATGTAATTGAGATGTCACATCAGAAAATAAAATAACTCAAATACATCTATGGATGGCATATATCATTTCATCTTCAAGTTCCTTTTAAATAACATAATTGCTATTCATCATCTCAAAATTCCAAATTACATTACAATATAGGATTACAAAAAACACAATTTGAAGAGACTCCAAAAATTCGATGCTCAAATGTAGAAACAGAGTACATTGTTGAATTCGTGGTGAAAAATCATGCAAAATTGATATAAAATACTCAAAATTTCATCAAGGTGATCCCTAACACGCTTTATGGTGTAGCCACATATGATATGTACCCTCATAATTATTTACGAGGAAAAAACCCACATAGAAATGTGTGTTTTCCTTGGAATGTTTGTTTACAACATTGGGGTGTGTTCCCATTAAATAGGGCACCCCTCCTAACTAAATCTCGAAATTCATCCAATCCCTTAACTATTATTAGAGGCATAGTTATAACAACCTAAAGTTGGTAGATAGTTGGCTAGTGGAGTTGTTTAAGTCATTGCTAAATTTGGTGGGTCATAGGTTCCATTCCCACCAACCACCATATTTTGTGGCTTTTGTTGCTATATATATAACATATAGTTTTAACTTACCACACGAATTTTTGGGTATGTTGTTATATGGTTTTACAACCATATAATATATGGATAAATATAGACTCTGGAATGAAATATGTGTTTATCCCCGTATCCAGCGGATAGGTGTGGTCATGTGGTATGCAATGTACTAGGGTATAAGGGTTGAGGGCTTAGGCCTTTGGCCCTTTAGCCACCAAAATAAAACCTTGCATAAACTTTAATATAATGTTTTCCACATAGTTATCAAGCAATACGTGGTGGTGCGTTGGTAAAGTGGGATTTGTTAAGACCTTTGGTGGCTATAGAATTCATGGGGTTGAACCCCATTGATTCCATATATTTTATATAACACTATCCATTATAGGCCAATGTGATGCTATCATGTGGCAACCTCTCATTCGCTCTCCTTGCCACATGTCTATATAAAATTGAACCAATTGTCTGCCACTTGTCATCATGTGATTGGACCACCTAGATTTGTACCTTACACATCATTAGTTCCTTCCACATCAGTAGTTCCACATCGCCAGTGCCAAGTTAGCATGTCACGTGTTACCCTCTAGTTGTGCCACGCGGCACCCCCATTTTCACTGCTTTGACCAAACTTTGACTGCCCATAACTTTTTCATACAAGATTCGTTTGATGCACCATTTGCACTGTTGAAAAGCTAATGACAAGATCTATGCAATAGTGTTTTTTTCAAGAAATTTTGAGATAGTCTAATTTTGAGATTTTATGGATCCCTGTTATCCACAAATTTGGTCATTGTGATGATGTCATGATGATATCATGATGATGGAAAATCAATCTCTTTACCAAGAATACTTTCCTGAGAAAGGTTACAGTTGTCTTCTTCCAGAATTCATACTTTGAAACATGTTCCCAGGTTGCTTATATATTCACCTGCGGGAATGCTTGTTTCCCGCAGGCTACCTTAAGATAGGGTGCGAACTTCCCGCACTGTACTCATGGTTAGGGTGCGGACATGATTTTAAAGGGGAAAAAGATAAAGATCTCGAACCTTCTAGAAGGGAATCTTCTAGAAGGATGAGTTGGCTTTCGAATGGTTACTCAAGTACTTTCATTCCAGATATCTTGGGATCATTCCCTATCCAAATAACTAATCTATCTCTTCCTATATATTGAGGAGATTGCTCATGGAAAGGGTTAAGTTAAGAAGATCAGCAGTTAGCAAGAGATTGATTAGAGAATTAGTGCAAGACTGTATGGAGGACTGATGCTACAACAACAAGAGACAACAACAAGGTCATCACATGTGGTAGATTTTCTTCATACATGAGCAAGTGTGTGTGTCAGAGCTAGAAGCCGTCGAAAGGAGACCTATGACATCAAGGATCAGGTTGTAAGTTTCTCTTTCAATTAATGCAATACCGTAATATGTCCCTTTCCCATAAAGATGATGTCATTTTATTACATAATTCCTTGATCATATGTATAGACTAGTCATTGAATATCTTAACTTGTCTTTACTTCGATTGGTTCGCTTTGTTGTGATCTGGATGGGACGAGAGCATTGAAGCAAAGCTTGGAACAACAGAGACATAAGGAAAGCATTCATAAGGTATGTCCATAGCCTTTATCTCTTAGTTCATTCAATAGGCGAGATCTAGGGAAAGTGTATTATTCTATCATGTTTTGTTCTAGATACCAGGTGGATCTAGGGAGGTCGGTTTGTGTCTGCACTCACGGACTTATCCAATAAAAAAATTGGCAACTCCACTGGGGACCTATCCCTTTTGTCTTTTTGGTTTTTGAACTTTCTGTGGCCATTTGCTCTGTTTGCATTTTTCTCTTGATTTGTCTGTCTCTGAGTCCTCAGGATACCCTGAGAGACCTTCTGGGTCTATAAGCCAATTTGATTTTTGCTTGCTCTTTCAAATTTTTCATTAGTTTCAGGGATTCCCGCACTGTGTTCATTAGCAGCCTGCGAGAACCTTGACTGTTCGCACCCTGCATATATGTTTCAGTGCGGATAGTTCGCAAGCTGCATCAAAGTGGCCTGCGAGAATCATAGTTTCTCGCACTGTGTCCCACACCAGCCTGCGAACAGTTTTTGAAAATTTTTGAATTCAAGTTTTAACCCTGTCAATAGCTCATATATGTTGATTTGGACCTCTTTGGCTTGTTGAATCAGTGACTTACCTATCTTTTTCTATAATTGACTTGCTGGAACTGTTCTAGGTTTTTTAGGTCTTCTTGCCTTTGAAACTTGACTTTCGTTTCTTAGCTTTTGTTGGCTTTGTCATTCTCTCTGCGTTATAGAGTTGAGTGTATCTGACTCGCTGAGAACCAGGGATTGGTTGAGAGTTGAGTTTTTGGTGTTTCTCTTGTACTTGTTGGTTCGAAAGGACAAATTTTTCATTTACATTGAGAAGCTTTTTTTGGTTTACTTTTGTTTTTGCTTTCATTGAGAGTATTGGATTGGGTTGTTTAATTGAATCTTTATATTTTGGTTTTCTTTTCTCATCATTCTGAGTTCTTCTTGGAAAGTGAACTGCATGTTTTCTTTCAAGTTCTGTTTTTGCTTGTTGCAAGAACATTGAAAATCAAAGTTTTAAGAGTATTGAAGTTTTGAAAAAGACATTTTGACATTGTTCATTGCTACATGATTGTTTGCATTGGCGTCTGAAAGGAAATTGAGCATTGCATTTGCATTGTAGTATTGAGTTTGATTCGGAAATTGATCTCTCTCTCCCATAACTAGGATTCATCGAATGAAACGAATTCTATTTCATCATATCCTTGCGTTATTTGGGTCAGAGTCATACATCACGAGTTTCATTTCCATTGCCTTTGAGTAAAAAACAGCTTGTAAAAACATTACGTAATATTAAAATTGATCTAGTAACTCTTTTCTAGGGATATTTTACACCAACAATTAGCTAGGCTAGTGATTTCGAGTAGGAAGAGAGACACACTCTCCAAAAGCTCAAAAACACACAATAGCATCTTGAGTTAGGGAGTGTAAAATTCCATTGGCTGCATATTGTCCTGGGAAGCCCTTCTAACAAAAGGGTCAAGCATTAGGTCGCATTGGTGTTGGCAGAGATACTAACCTGCTTTGTTGACATCAGTGTAGAGATTGCACATATTACGGGGGTCACTCCGAGGTATACCCACAATTACGAGTGGAAGCCTTTGAGTTGATTTCGGGCTAGATACCCTGCCTTTGCGTGTGGATCGGACTGACGACTGTTTCCCCAGGCAGTACTGTTGTTTGTGGTGACCTTAGTGGCTTATCTCTCTAGGTTCTTACCCAAGGTGACTGTGGAGGGGAACGTCTTCACGGTACCTGGAATCGACGTTGATCAAACTCACTCGGGCTCCTTGGAGGGTATACCCACGATTATGTGTGGGAGCTTGCACCAGGGCGTAAGTCTGTTAAACAGGTCGTCAACGTAACTTTTCCACCTTAGCCCCACCCCTTCTCATCTCATTGTTGCGACGTTGGATTTCATCACCAACTAGTGGCTTCAGTATTAGAAGGTATTGTTTGCTTGGTGATTGCTTCTAGATTTTATTTACTAAGGTGTGTTGTTGATTTCTCGAAGTTGACCTTAGGATTTTCATTAGGGAGTTGGACATTTGTTTACAATTGCTCCCCCATGACGTTCACGTAGGATGCAAGGTTTGTCTCCGGAACATCCAGAAGCTTCACAACCTTTGCACACAACAACACCTGAGGGTACCCCCGAGGACTCTCCTCGTCCGGGTGAAATTCCCCTTGTTACTCTACCACACGTGGACATAAGTGACGTCC
>ML777628.1:622583-655302 GCA_009831015.1 Picea engelmannii | reverse complement strand
CAGCTGGCACACAATGTTATTTTCAGCATTATGGGCATATCGGACATCTGTTAAGTCTACCACAGGATTCACGCCTTTTCGATTAGTTTATGGCATGGAAGCCATTCTACCAATAGAATGTGAAATCCCGTCTTTGAAGCTAGATGTAGAGCTCTTACCCAATACTTCTGCCGAAGAGGAATGTCTGTTGTATTTGATGCGATTATATGAGACTCGCCGTGACGCTACTCTTGTAATAGAAGCCTAGAAGAAACGTGTTAAGGCACAATATGACAAGCATGTCAAACCTCGTGTCTTCTCTGAAGGAGATCTTGTTCTTCTATATGAACAAGATAAAGATGTCCTAGGAGCTGGGAAATTCGAACCAATGTGGCATGGGCCTTATATTGTTAGTAAAGTTTTAGAAAAAGGAGCGTATGAGCTAGTGGACTATGATGGTGTGCCTTTGAGTGAGCCCAGGAATGGGTTGTACTTAAAAAAGTACTATGCATAAGTCATTTGTGCATGAGTACTTGTATTTTTATGTATCATACTGAGTGTGTGTGTTACTTTGGTTTTTCCTTTGACGTTATCTGGTCTTTACCCTTACGTGATGTTGTGTTTGATTGCCAGATGTCGGAGTATTCACTACCTTATATTGGCTTCGCCAACGGTGCTAGTCGTAGTACTCGGAACCTAGCTTCCGCTGCTTGGACAATCTATGCCCCGACAAATGAACTCATATCTCTACGAGGTATATGTCTTGGCCGAGAAACCAACAATATTGCAGAGTATAGCGCCATGGTTGAATTATTGGTTGATGCTATCTCTCTCGAAATTCGTTATTTGGTTGTTCGTCTCGACTCGCAGTTGGTAGTACTACAACTCAGTAATGTATATTCTATTCGAAGTCCTACTCTATTAAGGATATATTTGCGGATTCGCCTCGTGGAAAGACATTTTGATTACATAGAATATCAACACATTCCGAGAAGTCTTAATACATTGACAGACGCTTTAGCTAATTATGTATTAGACAGACATTTAAATCATTTATAAAAGAAAACACATTAAAATGTACACAATTGTAAAGTAAGATGGTAGAACCCATGTATATATATAATGGTCAAAGTTTGTTTTTACAAAATGTGTCCGAAGACCAAAATATCAAAAAATGAAGCTCCTGGCTTCTACAAAGTGACATCATTAATGATTTTCACGGTAGCATGCTAAATTCCTGGCTACTCTGCGGAGAAAATGGCCCATAGAGGCAGAGACTCCCATGGTGTGACGCTGATCACGTCGTGGGATCTCCTCCAGAGGCATATCTGGAACATCGACCATCAAGCCCTCTAAGTTTTTCTCCACTGTGAGGTAGTCCTTGGCATACTGGGGGACTGGAACTACTGCTTCTCCTCGATGTTGAATAGGAGAACTACCAGCTGGTCTATATGCCCCAACATCTGTGATCAGTAAAATTTTGGTGTTAGTCTTTGGATGATTCTATAAAAACCAAAAACATTTAATATGATGAAAATACAAAAACATCTAAAAAAGTTAAAAAGTTGGTGTACTTCTTACCAATATCTCCCCACTGTGCACCTTCAGGAAGGGAAAGCTCAGGATCACCATGAAATTCCAAGCCAGCATACGCATAATCCTCAATCATCAAGACCTAGCCTTAGAGCCAGTCGAAGAAACGATTGTCATACCTAACGATAGGTCCTGACACATGCCTAGCCATGAGTTGGCACCATCGTAGCATCTGTGGATCCCTGGGACCTGGAAAGTGCCAATCTGCCTGAAGCCTATACACGGGAACCCTCTCGCAAAAGAAGGACACTAGCAGTGATCCATAACCAAACTTCTTTAGGTCTCCATGCCTGCTCTTTGTCAGTTGTTTCTTGAGGCTGCGTAATACTGCGTCAGCCCAATTGAAGACCCGGGGCTCGACACACTCGAGGGCATACTGAAAGTATCTCTGTAGAGCCATATGCGGGGCAGCACTTCCTGCCATCCGAGCTATAGTAAAGAGAATGGTACAGAGAGTGATATCAGTCACTCCCCAAATGGCTACTTTTCCCCTTTGTCATTCTGCTTCTGGCACGCAATACTCTCGGCAATACTCACTCATTTTCATGCCACCTCTACGGTTACCAGTCAAGCTAACATAAGAACCCTGTCTTGACAATCCAATCAAGAAATAGATATCTTCGATATCAATAGTCAATGTGTGGGCACCAACATTAAAGACCTGCTGATCTGGATCCCACATTCGGACTAAATGTTCCAACAATCGAACCTGGGCTCTCATGCCCGGTATGCGGAAATACTTTAGGAGACCGCAGTCTCTTAAAGTGACAATAGTTGGAGGGTGATTTTTGGCGGTAGCATTATCATCCTCATGTTCCCTTTCCCTCCATTCGAGCACCATTGTGTGACTATTAACCTGCATGGCAATCATGGGAAGATAGTTAATAACTTGAATCATGGAAAAAATTGGTTTAAATGGATAAATATTATACAATTTTTTGGGCACTGCGTTGTTCGCAGGTGACTTATAACGCACAGTGCGGACTTCCCACACTGTAGCTTAAGCCCACCTGCGGGAATGAAGGCTTCCCGTAGGCCCTGTATGGGCAGCCTGCGGGAATCCTCATTCACGCATAGGGTTTCAAAAACTCACCTAAAACTTAAAATTTAACCACTAAAATCATAAAATTAAACCATGAAAGGCTAGGGAATTGAGGACTCACCAATCTGATCCAGATGGTTCGTGAAATGATGCCCCGAAGCTCCCACAAATCGACGGTGAAGATTGGAGGTAAAATGGGAATTTTTGCACTACAATGGTAAATGGGTAAAAAAATATGGTAAAAATGAATAGTAAATTTGTTTTATTTACCTTTTACCATATTAAAAGTGGTTATTTTTTTTGTATTTATTCACTATTTTACCCTATTTTCTAATACAAAAGTGAGTGAAATGACTTGCAAGTACCCTATGCAGGTGATTATGGACAAAAAACTTTTGCGATATGATGCGTTTTTGTTTTTGTTTCTTATGGTTTTGATTTCAAGACCTCAAGTGCCTTTTATCCGTTCTTGCACTTGCGAAAAATCTAGAACGTGATCGAGCGTTGTTTTATCTCTTTTCCGGGCTCGATGTGGTTACACGAAAAAGGAACCCCCCTGGAGTTAACTTTAAGCTCTTTTCACGACTCTCTAAAAATGAAAAGATTGCCGAGTGATCTTTCTCTTTTCACACTCGTTAAAGTATTTGAAGCTATGCGTCCTTCGAGCGATAGTTTACCCCTTTTTCGGTCTCGTTGGACTATTGTACAAAAAAGGAACTGAGAGAGTTCTCTTTTGAGTGTTTTTCCAAACTCTATAATCCTGAAAAACCTTCGAGTTTTCTATCTCTGGACTTGTTAAACAAACATTGACTGACCCGTCATGGGACCGAACCACTCCTTCTTAGGGTTCGTTAAATATACTCCGAGGGACTCGTCCGAAGGATGAGATTATATTAACAAGCATATGTGATCCTCTTCAAGCTTGCGTAAAAATAAAGAGGTACTTGCTAGAAATGGTGGGGGAAAATTTGGGAAAGGGATGTGTTTCATTTTGTGTTAATTGGCAGTAAGTGTCGCTCTTGAACATGACACACCCTATTCATCATTTGAATCTGGTTTGGGAAATCCATTTGTCTCTCATTCGATTCAATAACAAGGTCTTTCCATGTGTCATCTCTGAGTCAATGCTACCAAATCATTGGTCGTGTCATCCATATGTTCAAGAGCAGTCCAAACCTCTTTCGAGTTGGCCATCTACAGTTGTACTTTCATTTTGTGTCAGCCTTCCCTGTGTCCAAAGTCCAATTGTCTCATGCTCTATCTCAATTTCAAACTCTGTTACTCATTTCATGTCATTGATGTGGGATACATTAAGGCCCTCCTTTGACGAGTCTTGTTCTGTCGACTTTAGCACATTATCCAGAATCAAGAGTTAGAAATTACTCAGTACCTTGAAGCTTGCATGCCTCAATGGCAAGTTTCTCGCTTTCGACAGTGGGTTTACATCATTGACGCCTAATCGAGAGATTCCGTCGAGTGTTCAACATCAACTCATTTATTCATAGTCGGTGGATTGTACTATAGTACCTTGGGAGTCATTGACATTAATAGTGATTTCCCTCGCACTTGTTAATGGTATACATCAATGACCGGTAATCAAGTGGTTTCTACCATGTTCGACTTCGAAACATGTAATCACATGGTCAGATTCGTATTTTCAGCGATGAGATTGAAGACCCTGGATATTGTCTTTGTGATCCAGGTTGCGATGGAGTATGCATGATTTGCGACACATAGATCCACTGTGTATGATTCATGGCTATGTTGTCTTGACTGAAAATTTGTCGCATAGATCCACAGTGTATTCAGGTGGCTGTGCTATATAGTGACGGCATGGATCCACAGTGTATGATTGGTGGCCATGACCTTGGTTTATGATGTCATCAGTATATGATCTGAGTATGGGAATGCCTACCTCAGAATTGATATATATGATATTCTGCTGATGCTTGGATGTTTGCAAGTCTTTGATTAGATGTGCTTTTGGTTCTTGACACACACATGCAGCTTACAAAGTCTATCGATTGTCACTAGTTCCTCTCTCAGAATTTGGGGGGCATTCTGTTATCCAAAAATTTGGTCATTGTGATGATGTCATGATGATGTCATGATGATGGAAAATCAATCTCTTTACCAAGAATACTTTCCTGAGAAAGGTTACAGTTGTCTTCTTCCAGAATTCATACTTTGAAACATGTTCGCAGGCTGCTTATATATTCACCTGCGGGAATGCCTGTTTCCCGCAGGCTACCTTAAGCTAGGGTGAGAACTTCCCGCACTGTACTCATGGTTAGGGTGTGGACATGATTTTAAAGGGGAAAAAGATAAAGATCTCGAACCTTCTAGAAGGATGAGTTGGCTTTCGAATGGTTACTCAAGTACTGTCATTCCAGATATCTTGGGATCATTCCCTATCCAAATAACTAATCTATCTCTTCCTATATATTGAGGAGATTGCTCATGGAAAGGGTTAAGTTAATAATATCAGAAAGTTAGCAAGAGATTGATTAGAGAATTAGTGCAAGACTGTATGGAGGATTGATGCTACAACAGCAAGAGACAACAACAAGGTCATCACATGTGGTAGATTTTCTTCATACATGAGCAAGTGTGTGTGTCAGAGCTAGAAGCCGTCGAAAGGAGACCTATGACATCAAGGCTCAGTTTGTAATTTTCTCTTTCAATTAATGCAATATAGTAATATGTCCCTTTCCCATAAAGATGATGTCATTTTATTACATAATTCCTTGATCATATGTATAGACTAGTCATTGAATATCTTAACTTGTCTTTACTTCGATTGGTTCGTTTTGTTGTGATCTGGACGGGAGGAGAGCATTGAAGCAAATCTTGGAACAACAGAGACATAAGGAAAGCATTCATAAGGTATGTCCATAGCCTTTATCTCTTAGTTCATTCAATAGGTGAGATCTAGGGAAAGTGTATTATTCTGTCCTGTTTTGTTCTAGATACCAGGTGGATCTAGGGAGGTCGGTTTGTGTCCACACTCACGGACTTATCCAATAACAATCCCATGGGACCTATGTGAGCATTTTGGATCCTTCTGGACCTCTATGAGCATTCCTTCAATCCTCCTGGATCAAACCTCCCCATTGAAGATATTTTGGACATCCAAAAGTATAAATACTCAACAACTTAGTGAATAGCTTCTTCACTCTTCCATTTTGTTGAATCTTTCAGAAGTAAGTCTTCATATTGGGTCTTCGATATCAGGTACTATATTAGTGAAATTCTTTCTTCTTCTCTAGAATATAGCCCTGAATCTGGCCTTTGGTAATGTAGCTAATGATATATAGCTATGGTTCTAGCTCATAACTTTCCAAACTGCAAAATTCATGTTCACTGAATATCTACAATACCTATATCATGTATTTCAACACCCACTCCCATCTCCTTATACTGAAGATACTCTATCTCGGCCAATATGAAACCAATTTGAATGTTGATATATGCCTTTCCCCTTTTGGACTCTCTATTTTGCTTGATGTATTTGTAGAATTCCCTGAATGAACACTTTGTCCATTGTCGCTTCTTTCTTGAAAAATGTTTTTTATTGTACTATTATCGTATGCACCTTCCTTACTTATGTTCAATGTATACATCCATACGAACATGACATAGTATTTTGAATATGCTTATAGAATTCATCTTCATATGCCTCTTATTTTTTGAAGAGGATTATTTAGAAATTAAGTGAGAATGCTTTTTCCTCACTTGTCCAATATCATCGAACTTTCCTTCTTGGATAACAAGCACCTAGCTCATCAAAACCATAATGAAGACTAAAATAACATCCTTGACCAAGTTAACCACTCCCTTAAATTCACAAACTCCGCTATCCATTGTTGCAATAGTCAACCATATTCCATTGATTAGTAATAAACTAAACAACAAAACTAAATATACAAATGTGAAAGAGAATGAACCACCAACATGTCTTATTTTCTTGATAGAAACAACATCAACAAAATGACTTGTGCTTCTTTCAACCATAGGCTCTAGATATGGATCCTGGATACTAGCATTCACTAGCATGTGCCTTGTAGTGAAAACTGTCAAATTTGTATCCATTCGATGAGCTCTCACAATGAACTCAATCCTACCCTTGAAAAGATGATACTTATTATGTTCCCTATAGAAAACAATATTCCTATCATACAAGTATGGACTTCCCAAAACCATCCCGCAAATGTTGAGTGGAACAATGTATAACTCTACTTCATCAATGAAACTGGATGTGATAGCAAACCTAACTTGCATTGTTTAGTTACATGTACCTGAGAATTATCACAAATTCAACCCAAAGGATACGGTCTCAGATGAGGCCTAGTTTACAATCCTAACTTCTAAACAATTTTCTCTGAAATAAGATTCACTTGTGATCCACTATCAACAAGTGTATCAATCATAGTGTGCTTTTAGATAACTCGTAAATGAAACATGTCATTTATTTACCTTTTGTTAGCACTCTATAAATTGCCTTAGTTGAGGAGGCAAATCAAAAAGGTAACCACAAACCAACTTGAGGCTGGAAGCTAGCCCTTCCAACCTAGAGGGGGCTCTCTCTCTTCAAATCAATCACTAAAAGGATTGAATTGGTATTTCTTCCAAAGGATATATCTCTAAGGTACAATTGAATTTATAGATTTGGAGCAAATGTGGATAGAAAAGGCCATTGGGAAATGGAGTCATTGAAAAGTGACTGATCATAGGAAAGATAGAAAGCACTTATTTAGGACAATTATATATTGTTGTAGATAGAAGATCACAGAGAAAACAAATAACCCCTTAGGGCATATAACAAGGATGAATCCCAAGGTGATTATGGTAGAAAGACAACTGGAAATACATACAATAGAGCATCAGATGCAGATGAATTATGATACATATAGTTCACATTAACATAAATAAGAATCCACATCACATAGATGTATCTAAACTAGAACAAAAATATTTTAAGATCACATGCATAAAAAAACACAATCACATGTATCTATGGAGTCAACGTTCAGGGACTTCTAATGCAACAAATTTCATAAATATTAGAGAAAATTACAAAAGGTATTCAATAATATCTTCCTTACACAATTTCCAACCCATTTAGACCTATCTCCTCATTAAATATATAGAAAAATATCATATTCTATCCTAAGGGGGTCGAAATCCATCTTTTTCCAAAGATAGAGAGTTGTTACAATGATGTAGGTATAAGATATTTTCAAAATCTATCCATATCCTATTATCTAGGATACGATATTTGACTCACTTAAAATGGGATACCTAAAGAGAAAATCATGGTATTTGAGAGAAGAATATTCAAGTTTCAATATCCAAATCAATTTGGGATCACCCTTGCTGAGTTGGAGGTCCATCAATTTGAATTTCAAAAAAATCTAGAAGTTTGTCAACAAATCTGGCTTGGCGAAATTATGGAAAATAGGCCTCAAAGATAATTTCATATCTTCCAATTCATGACACCTGTGTAAAAAATGAGATATCTTTTTGTTATTGGGTCCTTTCTTGACAAAAACCTCTTTCAGTTTAAAAACTTCTTCTCCATCTTCTCGGGATTTATGCCCAAAGATGATGACTAAAACAGGAAAACATTAAATTCTTAAATATGGAAAAATGGGTTATAAAGATTCATTCAAATATCCCAAACTATGACACATGTTGCAAATATGAGAGAATTTTTTTTTACTGGGTCCATTCTTGAAAAACAACTCTCTGGGTTTTCCAAAACTCCCCTCCATTTGGTCAAAAAGTGATCTTGAAGTTGACCACTAAAACAATCATTTGCGCAGCATGCCCTGCAGCCTGTGCGCAACGACTTGCGTAGCAACTTCCTTTTCATCTTATTTTGTTAATTTTTACTTAAGTTTGAATAATGAATGGCTTTTTGACATATTATCACTTGCAATAACATGATTCAAGGACCTTGAAACACTTATCTTTCTCCCAAGAATTCATTGCACCATCAAGACTTCAAAACTCTAATACATCTTATCTATGCAAAAATGAGTTTTTTAATGCAACATTGGTACCACATGTCCATTCTAATGTATCCATGATTACCTCCATATCATTTCTCAACCTATCAACACTTTCAAGTAAAATTCAATAACATGATCTTCAATATGCTACACAACTACACCTACAAGACTGTCCAAATCAGATAAAATTTGGGGTTTTTCAAGAGAATTCAAGTAGAATGGATATGTGAAGAGTATGGCATAAAAAATGAGCCAATTTTAATCTAAAAATCATATCAAACTACCTCAAATATCTTTCAATAAGGACAGATGGTTTATTATACAATTGTGCAACATGTTCGTTACGCAACAATAACCTTCAGAAAATGTGCAGCGAGTTGTGCAACAAGGCTCCTCTTGATATTTTCCCCCCTTTTTTTATCTTTGACTAACTATTATGAGTGACTGATGATTAAATTAACCCTCATGATTATTCTTGGGTGCCCTATGACCCCTTTATATTTCTCCAAAATATCCATTTCTTCATGAAGCTTCAAAACCCTAATTTGTCTCAAAACTACAAAAAATTAGGTTGAATCACAATGGTCTGATAAGTTTCTTAGCTGATGTAATGATGGTGTCTTTTTACATCATTCTCCAATTGATCAGAGTTCCAATTCGCTACCCAAACCATAACTAGAGAAATTGTGTAGTGTCCCTTACTGCGCAACTGTGAAACTTGCAATTTGATTATTTGTAACCCAAAAGTAAAGACTCCATAACATAGCATAATATAAATATTATTTGAGCAACCATAAATATCCAACCCTAATAAAAAAAACACAATGCAAAGGATATGCAATTTCAAGTATTGATGGAAACTTTAGAATTAAGTTTAGGGTTTACTTTCTCTTCATTGATCAAAATGGAAAAAAGGTAGAATTGGATAACACCAACTCCAGGAGCTCAAAATTATGTTGATTCTACAAGAAATAAATCTTGCCTTTTTATTTCTTGTCCACCTCCACCTGTTGCAATCTTTGCGCAACACACTTTATCAAAGGTTTTTTGAGGAATGAAGAGGATACAATGGATGAATGAAGGCTTCACACATGAAAAAAAAATTGATTTGAACCCCAAAACAAAATCATAACTTCCTTTTGATCAAATTATTGCACCATTGTACCTTTAAACCAAATGCATAACATTAGGAGTTTGTGCAGTGCTTAACCACTCGGTGATGTCACATGCCCAAAAGGAGATCTGATCACATGAGATCATTGTACATGATATGACTTGACTCTAACTATATTTGAATGACTCACATGACCTCTATTAACCAATTTTTACCAAATCAAAAGTTTTCATGTGAAAATTAACAGGTGCTAACACTAGCTCCAATGGGGATGGCATCCTCCCTGTGAGGTGCCAAAGAACCGCAGATCCAGTGCCAAGCCATTGGGTTGTTCCCAAACCTGAAGACTGAAATTTTGAAACTAATATTTCTCTAACCTAAAGCCAAATTCTTACACAAACTAAAAACACTACACATGGTTGAAGATGGAACAGAAAACCAAACTACAACTGTTGCAAACTAAGAACTGAAAACTAAAAATATACATGTTGAAGATGGAACAGAAAACCAAACTACAACTGTTGCAAACTAAGAACTGAAAACTAAAAATATACATGTTGAAGACTGAACTCAAAACTGTTGAAAGAAATGTTTTTTCAGAAAATCTTATTCCATACCAATTCCTACTCTAATTTTCTATAACAACTACAATATCAAGTGATAGTAAACTTCCAATGTAACCAGTCAAGCAAATGGCTACTTGAATGAAACTTGCATTCAGCTTCTATAAGAAGGAAAATCTTAAAAGATGGCAAATCAATGTGAAATCTGAATCCACCTACAAAATTTATGAACTCTGCAAAAGTTACTTCCCCTAATGATTCCAACAAAACTGCAAATTGATATTCAAAATCATGATTAACTACTTTTACTTGATGATAAACAAGAAGAAGGGAACAATCTTTCAGAGACTCGGGACTATATTCCAAAGAAACAGGGGAAATTTGTTCATCTATCTTTCCATGCACATCAGGGACAATTTCTATACATCATTGTGACATTTCCAATACAATATCCATGCTATTTAACATTGGAGTTTTCAAAAACAATCCTTCAAATAATTCGATTGGAATATCATTTTGATGTTTAAGAAGAGAAGCAATTCCTTGCTTATTATCTCCTTGCAACCTTGACCCTGTGATGCAACTGCCATTGATTTTCTCACTAATTTCATGAATAACACCTTCATATTCATAAGGTTTCAATACCATAATATTGTTTTCAAAGTTTCCCCCAAACTCTAATTCATAATTATCATGTGTAAGCATTGATTCTTCATTATAAACAAGTTTACTATGTTATTGAATAAAAAGCACAACAAAATTTTGAGTTGATTCAAAATCTAATAATTCAATCATTTTTGTTTCTTGTTCTTATGAAATATCTAAATGCTACTGAATTTCTTTAACAAGCTCAGGAGAATGAACATGGCTTCCATCATTAAAAATTTGATCAACTTCATTTTCAACCCACTGAGAATTATCCTTAGTTTGATGGCAGTTATATTCTAATGTTTCTTCTTGATGTTGGAAGGGGATATCATACAAAGATTCTAGGTTTTCTTCATCCATGAACTCCTCATCACCATAAACACTCTCCAAATGTTTAATGAAGTTTTCAAAATGCTCACAACAGTTTTCAACTAGTGATAAAGATGGGTAGGATTCTTTATAATATTCATAGAAAACAACATGGAAATTTTTAAGGAAATAAATACTGGCAGGAGGAAACCTCTCATACCAGGATCTTCCTTTGTCTTTTAGGGTAGCCATAAACATTTTCATCAAACAATCCTCATGAAACTGAACCTTTAACTTCGATACATACATATGAAATTTAACCAAGTGCAAAAAGGCATTATCACCATCTGTGTCTTTGAATTTTGGCAAATAAGTATGCCAATCTATGCAAGGCATTCGATTTGGAAAACCAGGAATGTGAGAGAAATTCATTGGAGCATACCTCTCATATATTTGATCCATCTTGAACCAGTGGAGTCGTCGAGAAATTCTTTAGGCTACTGAGTCTTTGGACAGTGGAGTTGCCATGGAATTTTTGAACTCTAGATTCTTGAACATGGAATCACCAGGTGAATGGTGTACAACCTTTGTGTGTCTGACTATTAGTCACCATCATTACTCGGATCTGAACTTTGTCATTTATATCAGGGAATATTTCACCTTCTCTCCCCGACAACAGTGCCAAAATGTTATCACTTTGTAAATTGCCTTGGCTGAGGAGGCAAATCACAAAGGTGACCACAAACCAACTTGAGAATGGAAACTAGCACTTCCAACCTAGAGGGGGATCTCTCTCTTCAAATCAATCACTGAAAGGATTTATTTGGTATTTTTTCCAAAGGCTAGATCTCTAAGGTAAAATTGAATTTATAGAGTTGGTGGCAATGTGGATAGAAAGTCCATTGGACAATGGCGTCACTGAAAGGTCAGAAATCAATGAAGGCTTACTGGATACTTGGTGGATTGAAAAGTGACTGATTAGAGGCAATATAGAAAGCACTACTTTAGGCCAATTAGATATCATTGTATATAGAATATCAGAAAGAAAATAAATAACCCCTTAGGGCATCTAACAAGGATGAATCCCAAGGTGATTATGGTAGAAAGACAACTGAAATTACATGCAAGAGAGCATCAGTTGTAGATGAATTCTAATACATATAGTTCAAATTAAAATAAATAAGAATCCATATCACATATATTTATCTAAACTAGAATACAAATATTTTAAGATCACATGCATTAAACAACACAATCACATGTATCTTTGGAATAAAATTTCAGGGACTTATGATCCAACAAATTTCATTAATATCATAAAGAATTTCAAAATGTATTCAATAGTATCTTCCTTACACACTTTCCAACCCCTTTGGACCTCTCTCCTCATTCAATATATAGAAAAATATCATATTCTAGCCTAAGGGGGTAGAAATCAATGTTTTTCCAAAGATAGAGAGTTGTTACAATGCTTTAGGGATAAGATATTTGCAAAATCTATCCATACCCTATTATCTAGGATATGATCTTTAACTCACTTAAAATGGGATAGTTGAAGATAAAATCATGGTATTTGAGAGAATAATATTCAATATTGAATATTCAATATCCAAATCAATTTGGGATCAACCTTGTTGATTTGGAGGTCGATCAAGTTAAATTTCAAAAAATTCTAGAATGTTGTCAGATAAACTAGCTTGGTGAAATTCTGGAAAATATGCCTCAAAGATCATTTCATATATTCCAATTCATGACACCCATGTAAAAACGGAGAGAGTATTTTTTTATTGAGTCCATTCTTGACAAAACCTCTTTCTTGTTTCAAAAATTCTTCTCCATATTCTCGGAATCTGTGCCCAAAGATGATGACTAAAATAGGAAAACATTAAATCCTTAAATATGGAAAAATGGGTTGTAAATATTCATTCAAATCTCCCAAAATACGACACATGTTGTACATGTGAGAGTTTTTTGTTATTAGTTCTATTCTTGACAAAAACCTCTCTGGGTTTTTCAAAAGTCCCCCCCAGTTGGTCAGAACGTGATCTTGAAGTTGACCACTAAAACAATCATTTGTGCAACGTGCCCTGCAACCTGTGCGCAACAACTTGCACACCAGCTTCCTTTCCATCTTATTTTGTTAATTTTGACTTAAGTTTCAAAACAAAAGGTTTTTTTGACATCTTATCACTTGCAATAACATGCTTCAAGGACCTTGAAACACTTATCTTTCTCCCAAGCATTGATTTCACCATCAAGACTTCAAAACTCTAATACATATTATCTCTGCAAAAATAAGTTTGTTAATGCAAAATTGGTACGACTTGTGCATGATGATATATCCATGATTAAATCCATATCATTTCTCAACCTGTCAACACTTTCAGGAAAAAATCAATAACATGATCTTCAATATGGTACACAACTGCACCTAAAGGACCATGCACAATGGATAAAATTTGGGGGTTTTCCAAGAGAATTCGAGTAGAATGGATATGTGAAGCGTATGGCATAAAAAATGAGCAAATTTTAAACTAAAAATCACATCAAACCGCCTCAAATATATTTCAATAAGGATAGATGGATGATTAGAGAGTTGTGTGGCATGTTCGTTACACAACAATAACCTTCATAAAATGCACAACAAGTTGTGCAACAAGGCTCCTCTTGATATTTCCCCCCTTTGTTTTAGCTTTGACTGACTATTATGAGTGGATGATCATCAAATTAACCCTCAAGATGATTCTCAGGTGCCCTAGGACCCCTTTATCTTCCTCCAAAATATCAATTTCTTCATGAAGTTTCAAAACCCTAATTTGTCTCAAAGATGCAAAAAATGAGGCTGAATCACAATGTTTTGATTGGATGCTTAGTTGATGTAATCATGGTATATTTTTACATCATTCTCTAATTGATCAGAGTTCCATTTCAAAAATTGAAAAGAAAAACCTCATTTCACTTCCTAAAACATAACTAGGATAGTTGTGCAACGTCCCTTGTTGTGAAACTACGAAACTTGCAATTTGATTATTTGTAACCCAAAAGTAAAGACTCCATAACATAGCATAATATAAATATGATTTGAGCAACCATAAGGATCCCACCCTAATAAAAAAAACACAGTTCAAAGGATATGTAATTTCAAGTTTTGATGGCAACTTTAGAATTAGGTTTAGGGTTTTCTTTCTCTTCATTGATCAAAATGGAAAAAAGGTAAAATTGGGTAAAACCAACTACAAGAGCTCAAACTTCTGATGCTTCTACAAGAAATCAAGATTATCTTTTTATTTCTTGTCCACCTACACCTGTTGCAAGCTTTGTGAAACACACTTGATCAGAGGTTTTTTTAGGAATGTAGAGGATACAATGGATGAATGAATGCTTCATACATGTAAAACAAATTTATTTTAACCCCAAAACAAAATTGTAACTTCCTTTTAATCAAATTATTTGACCCTTGTACCTTTAAACCAAATGTACAGCATTAGGAGTTTGTGCAGCGCTTAACCACTTGGTGATGTCACATGCCCAAAAGGATATAGGATCACATGAGATGATTGTACATGATACGACTTGACTCTAATTTCCTTTGAATGACTCACATGACCTCTATTAACCAATTTTGACCAAATCACAAGTTTTTATGTGAAAAATAATATGTGCTAACACCTTCCATTAGGGATTACTTTAGACTTTGTAGAATAAGTATGCGAACTGAAACTTGAAATAAATATATTTACCTTTGATGGTCATAGCTATAACCTTGGTTTCATCCTTAGAATCTGATCCAGGATCCTGAACTATGGTCATGGTCTTCTTTTTACCCTTTCTAGACTAAGCCCATTTCAGTTTCAATTTTAAATGCAACTTCCAACACTTTGCCTTCTCATGTCCTTTCCTCTTGCAATGAGAACATATAGGATTCTTCATTTCATCCTTCTTCACTATAGTTTTCTTCTTACTCTTCATTTTATGTGGCTCTCCTGACTCATCTTAAAAAAAAATTCCTTTGTTGGATTTAAGATGTGTAGCTTGAACTGATACTTCATCAATATTAGTAGGATTAAACATCAATATAGTATGGTGAAGATATGATTGCATACCACCAATATACTTTAGAAGAGTCTTAGGAGTATGTAATGGAATTCCCAAAGATAATGCCTTCCTCTTAAATTCCTATGTATAAGCTTGAACATTATTCCCTTTTCCTTTTCTCAGGTGTTTACCAGAAATCATTGATGTTTACATATAAGATAATGGATAAAAAAAAATTCTTAATGCAACAATAAATTCAGTCTAGGAAGAAATAATTTTTCCATGTTGAATAAGATGAACCTGTGTTCGACTCTCCCACCATATCAGAGTTGTGTCACTCAGGCGAAGAGTAGCCAAATGTATCCTTGAAGTGTTTTGTATGATTTTCTTTACCCTACAAGACACTTCAATATGTTTGAACCAATTATCCAACTTATTTTCATTCAACTCTCCATAATATATAGGTAAATCAAAATTTACATCTAGCTTTAACAAAGGTAGATCATGAGAACGAGAACACTTCTTATAATGCTTTTTCCTCTTATGTGAAGAAAATTTACTTCCATCAGAAGAATATGATGATGATGAGTAGGAGGAGGAGGAGGATGATGATAATGACAATGGGGATGAAGGAGACACTGGATTTTCTTCACCTTATCCTCATCTAGATGCTTCAATTTTTACCATTGTTTCAACTGGACCATCTTCATTTTGATGAGGATTTTCTCTCTTTCTTTCTAGGTATTCCCACAATTCCTTAACCATATTTGTCATCTCAATAAACTTCCTTTGAAACTACTTATCAACCTAAAAAATAACTGCGTCATGCTCCATTTATCCTCTTGAGTGAATCCCCTTGAACCAATTTCGGGATTATAACTTGCAAGCTTGCCTTCACCTCACTTAGATTTGGACCTTGTAATCATTCATTTGAAAATAAACGTCAAAACCAGATCTGATACCACATGATCTGAAAATACCACATGAGTTATAATACCAACTTGATTCGAATTATCAAACAAACTCTGATATTAATTCAGCCCAAATAATCCTTCGATGCCAATTAGTTCATATGCAAATACTAAACATCCGACCAAATTCGTGAAATTGAAGATCACTTGACTATTTGCAAAATATCATGTGGATGTCTTATTTATCCATAAAATCATAAATGTTGATGAATAACTTGAAATGTGATTGAGATGTCACAAAAGAAAATAAAAGAACACAAACACATATATGGATGACATATATCATTTCATCTTCAAAGTCCCTTGAAATAGAATTATTGTTCTTCATCATCTCAAAATTCCAAATCACATTACAATATAGGCTTACAAAAAACACAATTTAAAGACACTCTGAAAATCCATTGCTCAAATGCAGAAATGCAGTATGTCCTTGAATTCCTGGAAAAGCACCATGCAAAATCGATATAAAATACTCGAAATTATGTCAAGGTGACCTCGACATGCTTTATGGTGTAGCCTCATATGTATTGTAAAATCGAGATGATTTACAAGGAAAAATCCCACATAGAAATGTGTGTGTCTGCCTTGGAATGTGTGTTTACAACATAGGGGTGCATTCGCATTAAATAGGGCGCCACTCTTAACTAAATCCCAAAATTCATGCAACCCCTTAACTATTATTAGAGGAATAGTTATAACCAACTAAAGTTGGTGGATAGTTGGTTAGTGGAGTTGTTTAATTAATTGCTAAATTTGGCAGGTCATAGGTTCTATTCCCACCAACTACCATATTTCATGGCTTTTGTTACTATATATATATATAGTCTTAACTTCCTGTGCAAATTTTTGGGTATGTTGTTGATGCAAGAGCATCTGAGCAAAATTCATCCAATTGACCTAGGGATACAATTAATTTACTAAATAGGGTTGGTCCTCTTGATTTTACTTCAATTGTAATAATTTGTTAGCATGCCTCTAGAAGGCATCGAGAATATTTGGTCAGTTAGACTAGGTGTTAGTTTGTTTCATTAAATTAGGAAATTTGAGGAGTTGTTGAGACTTGATTGGGATCTGGTTGTTAGATCCATTTGAGGGCTCGTTGAGCTATTTTTATTGTGATATTGTTCTGAATGGAAGGTTGTATAATTTTTTATTGTATTGTTAGATAGACCATGTGATAGTGTGACTATGAAGGTGAGTGTGTAGAGCAGAGGAGTGAAGTTGTATTGCAAAGAGCTTTGAGATATTACATCATCATTATAATATGAATTGAATTATATTAAGTTTTTTGTGTGTGGTTTGAAATGAGGTTTGTCGTGTTTATGCGTTAAATTCTCCTCTAAATCATGCTATGCAAGTTTATATGAAATTAAACCCCAGTATCGTAGAGGATTTCTTTATTTATTGCAGGTTCGATGTGCAGTACGAGTTTTGGAAGGGTCTATGTATAATTGTATCAACAAAAATTCTGAATTGTTGGATCAAGTAGACTAAGCATCGATCATTAGAATCAGACAATGTATATTTGAACGGTTGTGATGAATTCTCAGTTAAACTTGTGAGGGGGTTAAAAAATACTTACCTTTGTGAAATCAAAAAATCGGCGGGTTCACCTTTCCACGCGTCAGCTTGGGCTCTCATCGCGTATTGATTAGTGATATTCAAAACCCACTTTACATTTTTTGAAATACCTTTTCGGGTAAGGGTTTGGTCACAATAAAAAGGTTTTAATCCCAAGGGGAATAACACTAGAACTATACCAATTTGATTTTGAATAGTTTTTGGGTTTTGGTGCTAAGGTATTGTTAACAAAGAAGGTTAGAAGGAAATACCTTTGACTACAGAATTGATAATTATGTATAGCTAGATAGAAGATAAATGATACTTGGATATCCTTCGTAGTAAAAGAAGTAAATTGGTCCACTGGGGCCATCATTTTGGTATTAGAGCAGAAAGAGGTTCTGCATTTGAGTTCAGGAAAACATGCCACCACGAAGAGGACAAGGAGCTAATGTTGGAGGAATACATGCAACAAATGCAACTCTACTGAAAGAAATAAGACATCTTAGAGAAAGGATGGAGACTATGGAGACAACCTAAAGAAGAGAACTTGATGTTGGAGGTATCAGTTATGAATAAGAATCCTCTAATGATGAAGAAGAGGAAGTAACTAAGGAAAATAGAGTCTTGTGAAGGTTGGTCGCAGAAAAAAGGTAGAAATTCCCATGTATGAAGGGAATTTGAATGTGGAAGAACTAATGGATTGGATTAATACCATGGACACGTATTTTGATTTTGAAGAGATTGAAGAGAATAAGAAAGTTAAGTATGCATCAATAAAGATGAAGGGACATGCAACCATATGGTGGGATGAAGTGCAGATATACAAGGAAAGAAAAGTAAAGTCCAAGATTAATAATTGGGACAAAATGGTGAGGAAAATTAAGAGCAAGTTTATGCAAAAATATTACCAAATAAATATCTTTAGACAATTGTATAATTTGATACAAAAGGGTATGATGGTCAAAGAGTACACAAAGGAGTTTTACAGATTAAGCAATAGAGCTAGACATATAGAGGAAGATGTGGAAAAAGTAGCCATATAAATAAATGGTTTAATATATGATATTCAAGCTGAGATGAGTATGTTGAGTCTCAGAAATGTTGAATATACTTACCGGAAATATTTAAGAGAAGAAGAGAAGTTGGTAATGAAGAATAACCAAAGAGGTAGAGGGAAAAGTCTAACAACAGGAACATGATCTTCTAACATAGGAAGATTTCAGACTTCTAAGAGTGAAGCAGAGAATTCTAGTATCCAATCACCATAGAGAGGGGACTATAGAGGAAGAATATTTGGCTCCAAAGGAAGGGGAATATGAAGAGAAATCAGATGTTACACATGTGGAGAGTTAGGACACATGTCTTGGGACCATCCTAAAAATAAATCATCAAATCAAAGGAATGTAAATGTTGCATATGCTAAAGAAGAACCAAAAATTGCAATGGAAACAGAAGAACCTCCTGAGGTAGGGGAGTCTTTGATGTTGAAAGGGGTCTTGGTTAAAGTATAGAAAGAGATAAGTGAACCAACACAAAGGAAGAGTCTATTTAGGACCGTGTGCAAGTCCAAAGGAAAGATCTACAAAGTGGTAATTGACAATGGAAGTACAGATAATTTGGTCTCCAAAGAGATGGTAGAGAAGTTGGGATTGAAGAAGATGAGACATGCCACTCCCTACAGAGTGTCATGGCTGCATAAAGGACATCAGCTCTTACTAAATGAGTAGTGTATGGTGGAGATTCAAATTGTTACTTACAAAGACATGATACTATGTGACATAATGCCCATAGGTGTCTGTCATATTTTGTTAGGAAGGCCATGGAAGTACAATATAAATGCCATCCATGATGGAAGAAGGAAGACATATTCCCTAGAGAAAGATGGAAAGAATCATGTGTTGTTACCTTTGAAAGATGAGACAGTCAAAAATGAACTCGGACCTAGTATATTGTTGATGAGTGGGAAGGAATTTCTACAAGAGGTCGAGAAGAAGGAAGAACTTCATATTTCTCTAGTTGGAAAAAACATTGATGATCTTCCTATTGAAATTAAAACTATGCTTGATTTTTTTTTGATATCATAGTAGATGAGTTACCCAATTCTTTACCTCATGTGAGAAGTATCATTCATCATATTGATCTAATACTTGGGGCAAGTTTACCTAACAAAACAACTTATAGATTAACTCCTCAAGAGAATGAAGAGATAAGAAAGCAGGTGCGGGAATTGTTAGATAAAGGATTGGTGAAGGCAAGTTTGAGGCCATGTGCAGTGCCAACAATGCTCATCCCAAAGAAAGATGGTGCATGGAGCATGTGCAATCATTCCAGGGTAATAAACAAAATATCCATCCAGTACAGATTCCCATTACCCCGCATAGATGATTTAATGGATTGTTTGTGTGGTTCAAAATATTTTTTGAAAATTGATTTTAAAAGTGGTTACCACCAAATAAGGATTAGAGAGGGGGATGAATGGAAGACTGCATTTAATACAAACAATGGTTTGTATGAATGGTTGGTGATTCCCTTTGGGATAACAAATGCACCTAGCACATTTATGAGGTTAATGAATGATGTCTTAAAGGGTTATATTGGGATATTTGTGGTATTATATCTCAATGATATTCTAATTTATAGTTAGACCAAAGAAGAACACTTGAATCATCTCCATATGGTTTTGAGTACCTTGCAAAAGGAAAAATTGTCGATAAATATGAATGAGTGACGATTCATGAAGAGGGATCTGATATATTTGTTGGACGCTTGGTTTGGAAAGTTGGTTGTCATTGATGTCAACCCTTAGATATTGATGTCAACCCTTGGAGAGGTCTAGATATGTGGATAATATTGTTAGAAAGTTGATTGACATTTGTATGATCAAGGTTGATTATGAGTCATTTGGGTGCATTCGATGTAATATTGATTCGTATTTAGGAGTGGATCGAACTGATTAACATACTGAATACAATAAACATAGAGATAGGAAGAATAACAAAAATATCCAGTGAACAATATCTTCTATTAAATAAAGAAATAGGATGAAAATGTAAAACTACAGAACTGAAACTTGCTCAAATGGTGGTAGATATCTCTGAGAAGAGATGTGGCTTCTATGTGCATCTGTCTGAGAAGAATGGATTACAATGAGGCTCCATAGGCCCTTTTCATATTACTCGTGAATTCCAAAACCTAACTCTAGAAAGTGAAATGCCAAAAGTCATGTGGGCCCTATGGGTAAGTTGGTGTAATTTGGTACCTCAACTTCCTAGGGTCATAAATTTTTCATACGACCTTTTCTTTAGGCACATGATAGCCTGTTGGAAAGGTATTAAAAAGAACTACACATTCCGCTATAAGACTCTGACTATATCTACAGTCTAACTATGGTGAGCCAAAAAAACAATGTTTAGGGCCCCAAAACATCTTTGAAAGTACAACAAGATGTGTTGACTTGAAAACATATAAAATAATCCAGTTGGATTAGGTGAGAGGCCACCTGTATCCACCTGGAGAATGTGTGAGGCTCCAGGCATCCCCAGAAGTGTAGAACACAGAATTATAAAGCAGTACAAAAAGACGTGCTAAACAAAAATGGACACGAGGATCCAGTTGGAATAGGTGGGTGGCCACCAATATTCACCTAGATAAATCCTCCCCCCTTAGGAAGCAATGTTCTCCATTGTGTTGAGTTCCCCCATCAGGTGAGGAAACTTCTATTGGATTTGGCCCTGAGTGAGCCACTTGCCTTGGTGTAGGAGATTCCCTACCTTGACAACCTGATAAAGTTGGATATGTTGTTGGCCAGTGCCCTTGATCTTTGTGTCCACAATCTGATCGATGGATTCTTGTTCCATGTAGTTAGGGTTGAGCTCTATTGGCATCATATGTTTCACGATATTAGAGGTGTCCAATAAAGGTGGAAAATATGGTTGAAGGAGGTCCACATTGAATACTGGATGCAGACCAAGGAAGGGTGGAGTGTTGAGCTCAAAATCATTGCTACCCATAGCCTTGGTGATAGTGTAAGGCCAATAACAAAGTGTTCAAAGATTTTGATGGGGCTCAGTGAGATGCTACTTCTGTAAATGTAACCATACTTTGTCGCCAGCCTGAAACTGGTGTGGTACCCTGTGTTGATCATGGCACTACTTGTACTTAGCATTGGATTTCTAAAAAATCTCTTGGACCTATTGGCAAATGTGCTTAATCTTCTCAGTGAATCTGGTGGCTTTTTCGATCATAGAGGGATTAGGGGAAGAGTCTTCCTGTGCGCTGGAAATATGAAGTGCAACATCAATGGGTCCCAAGGGTTGGAATCCCAGACCCACCTGAAATGGGATATGGTTGGTGGAACTATGGAGAGCCCTATTGTAGCCTTTTTGGACATATGGAAGACTCTCGTCCCATGTACAGGGATTCTTAGAATTGTACATTCCCAGGATGTGCACAATCATTCGATTGACGACCTCGGTTTGGCCATCAGTTTGGGGGTGGAAAGCAGTGGATTTTGTGAGCTTGGTGTCTAACAGAGACCAGAGACTCGACCAAAATGTGTTGAGGAACCTACTGTCTTGGTCGAAGATGATGGTATGTGGTATCCCAAAGTGGACCCAAACTCATTCGAAGAAGATCTTGGTAGTATCTACCACTTTGACATTCTTCTTACAGGTTGTGAGGATGGCCATCTTCGAAAACCGATCAACGACCACAAACATGCAATCATTCTCGTGCTTGGTGGATGACAACCCAGACTTGTAATCCATTGAGATGGATTCCCACAACTTCTTAGGAATATGAAGAGAGGTGTATAAGCCTTGCTTCTTGATGTCTTGCTTGGCAATGGTGTAGGCAGTGCAATATATGATATACTTGATGATGTCTTGTCGAATTTTTGGCCAATAAATTTTTTTCTGAAGAACGACCAAAATTTTCTCTATGCCAAAATTTCCTTCCACCCGACTGTAGTGGGCTTCCCAAATCATATTTGCATGCTCACTTGTAGGAACACAGAGATGGCCCAAGTGGAATAAGATTTTTCCCTGAATGTGAAAATCAGTGACGGTGGCACCTGTACCCAAGAGTTGATATGTGGTGGCAAAGTTCATATTTTGCTGATAAAGTTGGTGCTACTCCAATGCTTCATGTTCATAGGACTGGAGCATAGTGGTGAGTGTAGCCACAAGAGGCTGACTGAGGGATTCAGCAACACTATTGGAGATACCTCTCTTATACTTGATGTTGAGATGGAACTTTTGCAGTTAGGTAGACCACTTATGATGGTGGTCGTTCTACAATTTCCCTTGTGTCTGTATAAACTGCAGAGGCTTGTGATTAGTGTGTATGATTGTCTCTTTCCCAATGATGTAATGTTTCCATTGACGATAGGATTTTACAATGGAATACATTTCCTTGTCATAGGTGGGGTATTTCCATACAGTAGAAGAGGGTGTCTCACTATGGTATGCCATGAGATTCTCATGCTGAGTGAGAACTGCGCCCATAGCATAGTCATATGCATCAGTCTCAATCTTGAATAGGTGTTTCATATCGGGAAAGGAGAGTACTAGATTTGAGAACAAGTGATGTTTCATATCATTGAATTTTCATTGCTACTCCTTCCCCCATACGAACTTGTCCCTACCACCTCCCTTCGTCACTTGGCTAAGGGCCCATGCAATATGGGAGAATCCCAACATGAACCGTCAGTAGAAATTGGCTAGACCCAAGAATCTTCGAATATCGATCAATGTGGTTAGGGCTGGACAGTCACAGATGACTTAGATATTTGTTGGATCAACATGTACCACATGCTCATCAACAATGTAGCCCAGGTATTGGACCCTGTTCATGCCAAAAGATAATTTTTTTAAGTTGGCATAAATCTTGTGTTGTCGTAGAGTGCTCAAAGCCCGTTGACTATGTTGCATGTGCTCCTCCCACATTCTGATGAATATGAGGATGTCATACATCGAAGGAGTTGGTGAAGGGTTTAAATACATCATCCATCAACCTCATGAAAGTGGTTGGTGCATTTGTTAAGACAAATGGCATGACTAGCCATTCGTAGAGACCTTATTTAGACTTGAAGGTTGTCTTCCAAACATCAGTTGGTTCGATGGGAACCTGGTGGTAGACAGAATTCAGGTCAATCTTGTTGAAGAACCTTTCCCCCTTGAATTGTTCATGAAGGTCATCAATCCTGGGAATGGGGTAGCAGTTCCTGACTGTGATTTTGTTTAAGGCTCTGTAATCAATGCAGAGTCGCCAAGTCTCGTCCTTCTTCTGTACTAGTACAATCGGGCTTCCACAAGGGGAGGAGTTGGGTCTAATGTGCCCCTTTTGCAGAAGCTCTTGGATCTGATGCTTGATTCCATCATTCTCCATTAGCGAGCGCCAATAGACTTTCCCATTAGGTAGATGTGCATTGGGGGTCAGATCAATGTGATGCTTGACTTGGTAGTGTGTCAGTACCCTTGTAGGTGAGGTGAAGATGTTTTTGTATTCTTCCATGATACCGTCCACTTGATTTTGTAGCAAAGAGAGGCATTGTGTAGAGGCCACAAATGTTGCGACGACCTTCTACTTATTGTGAGAATGGATCACAAATAATATGAACTTCCTGGTCTATGAAATGACCTTACAACATTTCTTAGCAGATATTAAAGAAACAACACTAGGCAGTGCCACCTCTGGGATCCTATACAGTTGTCTACCCAAAGTAATAATAGCACTACGAGGTCTAGATTCATACACAACATCACATGTCCACAAATACAGTTTTCCTAAAATAACATCACAAACTTCAAGGGGAGAAATATCACACAATACCTCATATTTAAAAGTCTTGATGTCGTAGGGCAAATGACATTGTTGGATGATGCAAAGATCTCTTCCTTGATGAAGCCAGTTGATGGTGTAGGGTTGTGGGTGCAGTGTTGTTAGTAGTTCCATATTCTTGATGAACTCTATTGAAATCAGGTTCTTCTAACTACCGCTATCAACAATGAAATGAATCAGAGCCCCCTTGACCCACATCTGCGAGTGAAAGAGGTGTTCCCCTTCCTTTGGTTCTTCTGGTTCGCTTGTCCAGACTTTGGTGGTAGTGACCATGGCACTAGGTTCAACATCAATAATATGCTTCCATCCTTCATGATTTGACTCAAAATTAGAATCGACCTCTAACTCGGAAGCCTTCAGCTTGGCCACAAGGGACTGCTTGGAGCAGCATTCGTTGGTGTTGTGCCAAGGACTTTTATGGTACTCATACCATTTTCCTGTTTCCTTCTTCATATTTTCATTTCCCTTCTAGTGTTGCGGCTTGGTCAGATTGTCCTAAGGTCGACCATCTCGACTTGGTCCTTTGTTGTGTGGGTTCGGGCTTCATTTTCCCTACTTCGACTTTCAGGGGTTTTCAGATCCAGACTCTAGTCATTTCTACTTAAATTTCTGCTCGATCTTGACAGGGCATCTATAAGTCGTGCCCAACGAGATGATGTCCAGGAAATCCATTTTTGTTTGAATGTATCGATGAAAACAACCATCGTATTTGAGAACCATATGACGCTCAGAATCTTTGATACCTAATTTGGTGCGTAGGGTATGGAAAATATTGGTGAAGTCTGGTACTGTCTGATCGCTTTCTTGATGTAGGGTGGTCCATATAGTGTACTGGTCCTCGTAGCTTCCAATAGAGTAGTATTGTTCTTTAATGGTGTCCTGGAAGGAATCCCATGTAGGGGCCACCACAAAAATTTCATATTCCTCCATGGCCCTTTGCTCAGAGTAAGTATCCCACCAGTCTTTCACATGGGGAACGGCCTTGAGGAGTTCAAAAGTGATATTTTCTCTATCGGAAAAATTGTCAACCGAGCAGGTTCAACCATTTATCTACAACATCTACATCTATCATTCCTTCAAATAATGGAATATCAAAATTTACATGTACCTTGAAGGGGATTGCATGGTCGCTTGATGAATATGTTTCTCCCATGGGAAGTCGTCAAAGGATCTGCGCAAAGTTTTCCATCATTTCGTTCCTTTTTCATGCAAGGGCTTCCTTGAGCAACATTTTAATAGGATCTCCTGCTCCATCATCGTTCTTTTTGTATCCCATGGGTTGTTGTCGAGCTTGGCGTGACCAATATGGTAATGGCTCGATGGGTTTGAGTCCCAAATTCTTGTACTCAAACCTTGTTGGGGACATGCACGAAGAAAAATAAACGAAGAGCAGACCGCTCTAATACCATTGATCCAGATTTAAGAGTAGAAAGAATTTATTAACAGACTAAATAAAGTAAACAAAGAGATAGGAAGAATAACACAAATATCCAGTGAACAATATCTTCTATTAAATAAATAAATAGGCTGAAACTATAAAACTGCATAACTGAAACTTGCTCGAATGATGGTAGCCATCTTTGAGAAGAGATGTGGCTACTACGCGCATCTGTCTAAGAAGAATCGATTACAATGATGATCCATAGGCCCTTGTCATATTACTCATGAATTCCAAAACCCTATACATCCAAAAACCTAACCTTAGAAGGTGAAACGCCAAAAGTCATGTGGGCCCTATGGGTAAGTTGGTGTAATTTGGTTCCTCAACTTCCTAGGATGATAAATTTTGCATACGACCTCTATTTTAGACGCGTGATATCCCGTTGGAAAGGTATTTCATAGAAATACATATTCTGCCATCAGAGTCTAACTCTGTCTACATTCTAACTGTGGCGAGCCAAAAAAACAATGTTTAGGGCCCCAAAACAACCCTAAAAGTACAACAATATGTGTTGACATGAAAACATACAAAATAAGCTAGTTGGATTAGGTAATATGCCACCTGTATCCACCTGGAGAATGTTTGAGGCTTCAAACAACCCCAAAAGTGTAGAAATCACAATTACAAAGCAGTATAGAAAGACGTGTTGAACAAAAATAGACATGAGGAGCCAATTAGAATATGTGGGTGGCCACCAATATCCACCTGGATCAAATCTACATGTATCCCTTGAGGTGTGGTTATGGGACCCAAAGTTGGTTGAGGAATATAAACATGAAGGAAAGTGAAATTTCAAGTAAGACAATCATATATGGATATTCCTTGTCATGCAGTTTCAGGTGATAAGTGGTATGCTCGCAGTTAGGGAGATATGGCCTTGTAAATTTGGAAGCCTCAAAGAGTGGTCAATTAGCCCCTAGTTGGTTACAAGTCTTAGTCAAAGGGTAAAGTGCGTAAAAAAATAAATCCCTAAAATAAGGAGATAGGTTACTATGAAAAAGTATATAAACACCTCAAGGAGTCTCTCATGATGACACACACTTACAATTGAATATATATATTGTGAATGTTATGGTTTAGTATTGTGATCTTTTGGCTAGTTTGTGATGACATTTTTTTTAGGTTTTCAAGGAATATCAAAGTTCAAAGTCTCTGAGTTGCAGAAATCCTAGTTTATGAGGCATCTATGAGTTGCAGGCCAGAAAGGCGTGGACATACGTTGAATACAATAGGTCAGGTACATGATCAGAGGTAAGTTTTAAGGCTTATGGTTATGGTGTTATGGTACATGCATGGTGATGATGGTATGTGATATGACACATCTTAGGGATGTTATGGTACATTGATTAGAATCATTATTGGCTATCTTGGTGTATGGTTTGGTTACATTTTATGGTGCATACTTGAGGCTTGGCATATTTTGTTATGAGGCTTCATCTTGGTGATATTGAGGAGCATTATAGAGGCATGTGTTTGTGGGATTTGGTATATTACTTGAGGCACATCATTGGATGCATGGTACATGTTGGTTGAGGTCTACTTGTTGAAATACATTGTTGGTGCATTTCTTGGTTTATTGGTATACAGTGTATGGCATGATATGGTATATGATTGTTACATGGTATCATGTTGATGTACTTGGTGTAGTACATGGTTGATACAGGGTATGGTGCAAGTGGTGATGGTTGATGTACTTGGTTTGGTACATCGTTGATACATGGTATGGTACAAGTGTTGATGTACATTTTTTATGTGCATGGTTGATGCACTGTTTGGCATAGTTGTGGTGCATGGTTGATGCATGGTTTGGTACAAGTGTTGGTGTATGGTTGATGCATGGTTTGGTACAAGTGTTGGTGCATGGTTGATGCACTTGTTTTGGGACACGATTGATACTTGGTATGGTACAAGTTGATGGTTTGGTACATGGTTCAGACACATACATGGTTCAAACACATACCCTATGATAGTATGTTGGTGACCTTGGTACATGCTTGGTAGAGGTATGTGTTGGTGATGTTTGACATCTAGTTGAGAGGTGTCCTTGGTATATGATCCATGTGAGAGGATTTGGTTGAGTATCGGTGAAAGTGACAGGTTGCATAGGTTGATGTGACAGGTTGGATATAGTGACAGGTTTTTGTGACAGTGACGGTGGTAGTGACAGTGACAGTGATAGTGGAAGTGACAGTAGCAGTGATTTTGGTAGTGATAGTTGGTCTACACTTATATTTCATGGAGCCATGATAGGAAAAGGAAAGGGGGTTGTAGACTCCTTTCGGTTGGAGCTAGACAATCATGGATTGATATCTTCCTTCAGTGTGGAGCCTGAGAATCAGGGGGTTGTATCCTCCTTATGGTTGGAGCCACAGAATTCAAGGAGTTGTAGCTTCCTTCAAGTTGTATCCTAAGAATAGGGTGTTGGAGCCTCCTTCCAATTGCAGCTGTATAATTTGGAAGTTGGTTCTTCCTATGAATGAATTCTTGATATATATAAGAAATAATTTCATGGTTTTCTCCCATTTGGGTTTCCACGAAATACTAGTGTATTGTGTATTTGGTGTGATGTTATTGATGTGATTTTTCTATGATTATATGCTCACAATATATTGAATGCAAACATAGATTGTACATTGATGATAAATTGTTCAACATTGTTGTTAAAGTGAAAGAATATATATTGTGTTTAAAAGTGGTATAAAGGGCTCATAATGATTCACTCCCCCATATCAATATTCCAACAATTGGTATCAGAGTTGGTTCCTTCAAGGAAACATTTTAACCACTGGAAGGTAGATCATGGAGTAAAGTATGACTGGAGTAGCAATGTTCAGTATAAATTGAGTAAAAATGTTCAGTATGAATGGAGTAGAAATGTTCAATGGTCAGAATGGTATGGACTATGAGTCATGGAGAAGAAGAATGAAAACATTTTTGCAGGCACATGGATATCATATTTCGTATTCAGTTGTTACAGGATATAAAGGTTCAAAAAAACCAAATACTGTAGCCAAGAAGGAATAAAAAAAGAACAACAAAATAACAATGGATTTCATCATGGAAGGATTACCTGATTTAGTAAAGGACAAAGTGGGAAAATTCTCATCAGCTAAAGAACTTTCGGATAAGTTACATAATATCTATTTTTCTCCCAGCACAGAGCTAGAGAATTCTAAAAAATATACAGGTACATAACAAGAAGAAAGATGTTCATCGTGTCTGACTAATTAAGAAGAAGAATATTATGAAGAAGGCATAGTATATTTTAAAACATAATTAATCGACGCTTTAAAAGAATTGATGAAAGAAAGGAAGAAAAAAAGTCTCTTGAGGAACAATTAGTCAAGAATAATTCTTAAGGAAGCTTCGAAGAAGCCCAACAGGTCATCGTGAAACTAAAAGCTCGGCTAGAAGAAGCTAGAAAGATTGAAAAAACATACAAAGGTCAGATGGAAGAAAAACAGTGTTTAGAAGCCGAGATAGTAGCACTAAAAAAGGAAGTAATGGAAGAGAAGCAATTTTTTTACGACAAAAGAAATCAAGCAGAGAAAAAAGAAAATATTTTGACAGATCATCTTAAGGAAAGAACTGAGTACTTAAATCAAATTGAAGCAAAATTTGGTCATGAAGAAAGAAGACTTGAAAAGGAAATCATTTCCTTGAAGATCCAACTTGAAGAAGCAAAGCGAACAGAAGAAGTCATGAAGAGTCATATGATGAAGAAACAAGAAGAGATTGAGAAGCTTGAAGAACAAGTTGTCACATTGAGAGACAAAATCATCAAGCTTAGCAAGAATGTTGAAGAGACAGAAACATCCACATCATTAGTAGAGAATGCTGAAGAGAAGCACTTGAGGTTGCTAGAAAAGAAGAATGAGGAAAATATTAAGAGTTGTGCATAAGTAATCAAAGGAAGGAATCATGATCATATAGAATCAAAGAAAAATGATAGAGATTAATCTTCAAGAATATCCTCCGCATTCAATCCACAAAGAAGCTTCAATCATGATCATGATCATCCAAGGAAAGAATTCAAAAGTACTAAACCACAAAGAAGATCATTGACTACCAAGTATGTAAATTTCTTTTATGGTCATTGTTTTTATTCTACTAACTTTGGACATGAAGTTGCAGATTGCAAGGCTTATGAAAGACATGATCAAGCAAGAAATAACTATGTTTCCCCACACAATATTGAATATTACACATGCCACAATTATGGTCACATATATCGTGATTGTAGAAGCATGATGGATACTTCCTTGAGAAAGAACACTATAATATATAAGAAGGTTTGGAAAAGAAAACAAGAATATGTAAAGGAAGATCAAATGAATGAAGGACACCAAAGATTGGCAATAGATGAAGATAAATCTACAGGGGAAAAGGAATATGTCAGATATATAAAGTTTTGGAGAATAAATGAAAAACAAGATGAACAGATGAATAAAGAAAAGGTCCCATAGATCATGGGATTTGCAATAGTAAGAGAAAGAAAAGAACAGGTCAATAAAGAATAGGTTCAAGAGATTGTACTTTCAAGAATCGTAGCATGAGATCAATCCACAGATAGAAATGAATAATTCAAAGTTCAAAGAGATGATGAATCTATAGATAAAGAGGAAGATTACTTTACATTAGAGCGGGAATTTTTCTTAGCCATCCATCCTGGAGACTCCCAGTAATATGAATATTGAACAAGGGGAGTCTATGCAGTAGCTGAGATAGATCAGAGAACCATATTTCAAGTAGTATGAATTGTTTACATAGACAGATTCAAAGTAGTCAGATAGAAAAAGTACAAAATAACAGATTGATTGGTTGAGAAGCAACGTTCCCACACATGCATCGGTTGGCAGTTACATAGGCAGTATTACATGATTGTATTACATAGGGATATCTTCAGTACAATTTATTCAAGACATGTAGAGTTTGATAAGAATATAGAACATATCAATGGATATATTTGATTCAATATGATGAATAGGAACATTTGATGATCAGTTTTAGCATATTTAGAGAAGCCTTCATGATAGTACAATTATATATGGGTCAACATTGTGTAAAGTTGAGTAGCAGAGTCATAGACACTTGTGACATATGGACATGAAGTGGATTCATGATATGCTTAGAAGGTATAGAAGACATAAGTCAGAGAAGATGCAGAGCAACGTATTTTCAATTGAAATCAGTGGAATCAATTGACATTTGGAATCAGTTGTTCATATAAAGGAAATCAATGAAAGGCGCATTAGAACACGAAAAGAAAAAGTGTCAGCAGAAGTTATATCATCAGAAGAAAATCATTGAATAATATCCCTAAGTGAACATGACAAGTGAATGAAGAAATAAATTAACGAATTCTTTTTATATATGTCAATGAATTTCAAGAGGAAGCATCAATGGACAGTAAGCAACATTGGAAGAGAGGAAAGGAAACATATATGGGTATGCCTACATCTATCTACATCTTACAAAAAAATCAAGAGAAGGGAAATCATCAAGGAAATATATCTGAACAATAAGATCAGTACCATGCAGATGAGGGGAGACATATCGATAGGGGGAGTCACATTTTTTCAAAGAAGGAAAGAAAGAACGAAGGAATGGTAACGAAGAGAAAGAACACATGCATGACAATAGGGGGAGTAGCCCCAAGGAGAGATACCATTTTCCATTAATGTCAAAGGGGGAGAGTGAGAAACATTAATGAGGAGAAATGGTCATAGGGGGAGTATGAGTGTTGGAGCATTAGTATTTCCATCAATGTTGGCGTTTCCATCAATGTCAAAGGGGGGTATTGTTGGACAGTTGGTTTTAATTGATGTAAACCCTTAGAGATTTATGTTGACCCTTAGATATTGATGTCAACCCTTGTAGAGGTCCAAATATGTGGATAAGATAGTTGGACAGTTGATTTACATTTGTATGATCAAGTTTTATGGTGATTTAGTTGGGTGCATTTGATGTAATCTACATGTATCCCCAAAAGTGTGTTTATGGGACCCAAAGTTGGTTTAGGAATACATACATGAAGGAAAGTGAAATTGCAGGTAATACACTCATAGATTGATAGTCCTTGTTATGCATTTTTTGGTGATATGTGGTATTCCACGTGGTTCCTCACAGTTAGGGAGATATGGCCTTATAAAGTTGGAATCCTTGAATAGTGGTAAAGAAGACCCTATTTGGTTACAAGTCTTAGTCAAAGGGTAGAGTGGATGCAACAAAAAATCCCTAAAGGATAGAGGTTACTATGAAATATTATATAAACACCTCAAGGAGTCTCTCAAGATGAAACACACTTACAATTAAACATCTATATTATGAATGTTATAGTCTAGTATTGTGATCTTTTCGCTAGTTTGTGGTGGAATTTTTATGAGGTTGTGAAGAAAGGTCGAAGGTGAAAGTCTCAGAGTTGTAGAAGCCCTAGTTTATGAGGCATCCATGAGTTGCAGGTCATAAGTGTAAATTCTAACCTTGTACAATATCTACTGCAAACTGATATTCAGAAAAGAACAGAAAAGATACAATGGCAAATACAAACATTACACAGAGATTTTTCACCTGGAAACCCAAACCGGGAAAACCAGCATATATTATA